>JAAGNO010027514.1:8291-30131 GCA_033439905.1 Ceryle rudis
CAGTCTCCTGGGTTGGCTTTCTTTGTTGCTTCAGCACACTGTTCCCTCATGTTGAGCTTCCTGTCCACCAAGATCCCCAGGGCCTTTTCCACGGGGCTGCTCTCCAGCCAGGTGGCTCCCAGTCTGAGCTGCATTCCTGGGTTATGTATTCCAAGGTGCAAGGCCTTACACTTCTGTCCATTTAACTTCATAAGGTTCCTGCTGGCCCACTTCTCTAGCCTGTCCAGGTCTTCCTGGAGGGTGGCTCTTCCTTCTGGAGTGTCAACTTCCCCACTCCTTTTGGTGTTATCTGCAAACTTCATCAGGGTGCTCTTGATCCCAACATCAAAATCACTTATGAAGATATTAAACAGAAAGAAGGCTTAAAAATGAATCTGGCTGTACTATTACTTCATTTGAGGCTTTTAAAAAGTTAGCTGACCCACATATCTCCTGTATATATTGCCGCCTTTATTTTTACTGTTTTGCTGTTTCTTTTTTCTGCCCCTGGTTTGTTGGGTTGGTTGTTGGTACAGATTGTGGCTTTTTTTTTTTTCATTTTTTTTTTTCCACTCAGTTATTAAAAACTACCCTACTTAATTTTTATCCTTTCTACTTTGAACTTTGCAATCTGTTTTCCAAGTTGTCTGTTTCCTAGCTATGTATTATATGTGGTTTCACTGCCATGCAAACAGCCATGGAAATAGGCGACTTGGAATGGTTATATCCAGTCTGAATGTCCAACACACAAGCTGCTTCATCAACTGGCTGTATGAAATGGTACTGTGGAATCAGGATTATGACAGTTCACTTTCAAGGAGCAACTGATAGCTTTTCCAGCAGCTGCTGGAGCACATTACAGGGCAGTAGTTGGAACGTTTGGGGTCATGCAGATTTATCCACTCCCACAGCATTTCTCTACTGCTCTGCACATTATCTCATTTTTCAACCCTCCCTTGGAATGCTGAGCTACCTTGGAGAGGAAAGATATTAAACATATTTTTAGTGCCACTGTAAGTGAAAATTCCAAATGCTACTTTTTTTTTTTACAAGTGTGTTTTGTTCAAACTTTGATAAAATTTTACAGAAAAAAAAAAAAAACCAAACAACCAAACCAACAAACCAACCAAACAAACAAAAACCACCCAAACAATTAAACCTTCCTTCATCTTTATACACAGTAAGAAATTAATTTCTTATATACATTCTGTACTAGCACTTATTCATAGATATGTACACATGCTTATGTACATTCATAAATATAGATCACTTAACAAGTCTCTGAAACACAGCCACTTGTGTTTCTTTAACAGTACAGAAACACTTTGTAATGATATTTTAGGACAGAAAACTAAGGCAGAAGGGGAACTGCTAGGAGAGTTACAGGCAGAATGTATCCATTTTAAGCTACAGTCAGAATGTTATTATCTAACCTGAAATCAGTGAAACTGTGAAGACTAGTATCTCTGCTCTTAGGAACAGGGCCCTGTTAAAACACAAACACAGAAGAACATTATAAACTGAACCCATTTTCCACAAAACTACATTTCTCTGTATTTATTCACCTAAGGAAGTGTACTTGAAATTAAAGAGAGAGAGAACTTGAGCAAAGCAATAGTAAAAAAGGGCAACACAGGGAATTGGGAGGCAGTGGGAGAAGGCAGAAAACTTTATGTATTATATGTATACATGGAGAGGCAAGAGAAAAGAGATTAACGTTCCAAACCCATACTGTATTTTGTAATCAGCTTTTCTATTCAGCTATCTACAGTGACTGCAAGGCAAAATGAAAATTTGTACCACTTGTATCTCCCACCTTGTCATTTCTGTATGTTGGAAATAAGACAGGACAGTAGCTATAACTCTCCTGTACAAGATAGGTACCCTGACTGGTTACACAAAGATGCTGCCTGCATCTTCGGTCTTAATCAGCAACACACACTAATGCAAGTATTATGTGTAATGCATTAATTGCACATCTGTTTCTGTAGGTTAAGCTGCTTCTTGTATGTCCTCCTTTTTCCCTCATCAATTTCCATGCTCACTTTTAATGTTTTTAAAGTTTGCTCTACAACATTTTGCCCCATTTTCCATCTATTTATTAAATAAAATTGATGTGTAAACAATAAAGTCAATTGAGAAGTTCCAAAAATGCAGTCAATCTGCAAAGGCCACATACATCCTAAGAGGGTGCCACAGTCAAGGTACAACCAAGCCAGAGGAGAATAGGCCTGAAAAATGTTGGGGTGCAAGTGATGTAAGACAACCATGTTGATGTTGAAAATGTTCATCTGATTAGGATTCAGGAAGGGAGAAAATGAAAGATGATATGATTAGCAATGGTAACTGGGATTCTGTCCTGAGCTACTGGGAGCAGTGGTTTTACATTGGGGATCAGATTATTGGAATGCTTTTTTTTCAGGAAATTAAATAAGTTGACATAGTGGCAAAAATATTGGCAAAGTTTCACAGAATCACTGAAGATGGAAGGGATGTCTAGAGATCATCTAGTCCAAACCCTCCCACACCAAAGCAGGTTTGCCTAGAGCACCTTACAGAGGATTGCATCCAGGCAGGTTTTTAAAGTCTGTTCCAGTGCTTTACCACCCTCAAAGAAGTTTTTCCTCATATTTAGATGAAAATTCCTCAGTTCCAGCTTGTGCCCATTGCCCCTTGTCCTGTCACTGAACATTACTGAAAAGAGGCTGGCTCCATCCTCTGGACACCCACCATTTAGATATTTATAGACATTTACAAGGTGGTCTCTCAGTCTTGTCTTCTCCAGTCTAAATAGTCCCAGTAGTCCCAGCTCTCTCAACCTTTCATCTTAAGAGAGATGCTTCTGTTCCTCAATCACCTTTATTGCCCTCTCTCCTGTAGTTCCCTGTCTCTCTTGAACTGGGGAGCCCATAATTGGACATGGCATTCCATATGTGGCCACACCAGGACAGAATAGAGGGGGGAGGATGACCCCCCCTTGACTTACTGGCCACATCTCTTTTCATTTCATGCAATATAGACAAAAAGATTAAAAAAAAAAAAAAAAAAAGGAAAGAAACTACAGGAAAAATAAATATCAGAATAAATATCAGTAACATTAGAAACATCTACATTTATTAGATGAGATCAAAAGTCCATGTAACAAAGTATCCTTCATTCAGGCTAAGTCAATAGCAGACGACTGATGTAAAGAGTACAGTAATAGGACAAATACATAGTAATACATGCCCCAAATATTTCCCAGATTCTAGCTGTCCATGGCTTAGGAAGTAAATGAGACAGAAATGGGAAAGTATAGTTAATATAGTACACTAGAGGAAAACTGAAAATTAAAATATTAATAAATATAAAATAAAGAGACACTTCTTAATATTAGTTACTTCAGAGCACACATAAAAGTAGTACATAATGACACAAGGCCATTACATCTCAAGAAGATCCTATTTATTACAGACCTATTAGCTATGGTAAGAATCTCATTATCCTGCATGAAAATGTTGAAGTGGCTCGTTTTTAATATTATAGCTTCTGTTCTTCTAAGGCAATGAAGGTTTTGGATAGAAGGCCTTCAAGAAAGGATGATAGTATGGAATGCAGAGGGGGATGGTATGACAGTTAATATTGGAGATATTAACTACTGCTGTAATCCTCTATCTTTCTGGGTTGTTTTGGTTTTGTTTTTGTTTTGCTTTTGGTTTTGGTTTTGTATTGGTGGTGGTGTTGGTTTGTTTTTGTTGTTTGTTTGTTTGTTTGTTTTAGGACAGTATACCCTGGTTTTACCCTAAAATATCTATTCTCAAAAAAAAAAAAAAAAAAAATCCTCCAAACCATTTCTTTGGGCTGTACATAGTAATAATATCATTACTACCATTTAAAAAATGTACTCTGTACACTTTATCTACATACATTAGTATGTGGGTTTTTGAAAATACACGAACAATGTTGAATGTGTGGAATTCTATGTTAGGATGATACTATATTTTCAAATTATGGAAATAAAAATAATTGAATTTTTCTCCAAAGTTTCTTATTTCATAGCCTATTTACAGTAGAGGGAATGAGCAGAGGGGAAGAAAAATATTTCTAATAACATGGAGGATGGATGTCCTTGACTCATAGCTCCACTGACATTCCCCTTCAATCTCCCTGCTTCTCCTTCTGAATATAAATCAATGTTTGGATTTGTGAATAATTCACGTGAATAAGACCTTATTCAGTATCAGATTTTGGCCACAGGTTGATGCATCACTTAATTCCACCTGTACTACACAAACAATAGTCTACAAAGCCTCCATACTCTACATCTTGGGAAAAATGAAAGTTAGAAAGTCTATAAATAGTTTTGGTTTTCAGCCAGTATCCCCAGTTGTGTGATCCTTTATACTGACTATAACTTTCCTCATTTTACAGGAATCAAATAAAGATATGTATCTTTGAATAAAATATTCCTCTATTCTGGCTGGAAAAAGAAAGTGGAATAGGGCTGGTGGTTTTTATCAACTTCTTTCTGAAAAATTCAGCAAAACGGCAATCAAAGGCTAGCAAACTGGTAAATGTCCCTTAACTTTATAAAAGTTCCTCCATTATTTGTTGCTCCTGAGCTCAGCAAGGAAACAGAGCATATATTCCACAGTCTTTATTTCACATTTCTACTCTAAGAAGCCCTAGCCCTACTCACTGGCTGATTTATATTACTGTGATTTATTTATAATTTCCACAACAGCTAGGCTGAATTTAGCAAGCAATTTTGTGCAAATATGTGGATCAGTAGATCAAAGCAGGTTGTGCTGAGGCCTCTCACATATCCCGCTACACAGGGCGCTGGGAGTTCAATTCAGATTGGATTTCATCTTCCAAGGAAAAGATTTCAGCTACTCATGATGCAAAGCTTGTTGAAGGGAAAAGATAGTAACATGTACTGGAGGTCTTAGTCATGGTGCATCCCACCCTATGGTTTGGATCTTAATTTCCTCATTAAGCACTGGAGCACTTTTTGAAAAAAGATTTGGTTATAAAGCACATGTATAGGCCTAAGGTACTCAATGCCTTCTTTGCTTCAGTCTTTACCGGTAAGACTGACACTGAGCAATCTCAGGCCCCTGAGACCAGTGAGAAAGTCTGGTGGAAGGTAAGCTAGCCCTCAGTAGATGAAGATTGTGTTGGGGCCATTAGACAGGACAAATACAAGTCCTGATGGGACAAACACAATGACCTGATGAGATGGGATGTATCCATAACTGCTGAGTGAGCTAAGCATATCACTGTGACACCACTACGGATAATCTTAGAAAGGTCATGGTGATGATATGAGGTTCCTGAGGACTGGAAGAAAGCAAATATCATTTGCATATTCGAGACGGGCAAGAAGGAGTATGGTGCAGGTACACACTGGTCAGCCTCACTTTAATGCCTAAAAAGGTGAACTGATATCAGAAAGCATTTCTAAACAAGGATAAGAAAGAGACTAGGAGTAATCATCATGTATTTATAAAGGAGTCATTCCTGCCCAACCTGAGAGCCTTCCACAATTAGATAACTGTTGTAATGCATCTTGAGAAGAATGGACATGTGGTCCATCCAGACTCAGTATTGCCTTCGCATGTCTGGGTTTGCCCTAATATAATCAGGCCTAAGGGGCAAGCAGAGACATGTCAAGGCAGAGCAGGCTTGCAGGAACAGTAAGCTGAGTGAGGCCTGCTAGAACAAGACAGAAACTGTGAGAACATCAACAACGGGATAAGAAACTCCAAGAATGTCAACAACTGCCTTATAAGGGAGATGTGGCTGTGTAGCTTTAACCAATTATTAGTGATAATTAGGTGGATGGACAGGGCCTGTAGCCAATAGCAATGTAATGTAGCTCGTGTACTGATATAGAAATGATATATAAGCAGTGTGTGTGCTTGAATAAACAGCTTCACCTTAGATCACATTGATCCATGTTGAAGTCCACTCTGGATTCTCCCGCAGATAACTAGCTTGATAGGCAACGGAAGAACAGTTTATCTTTTGGAGGGCTTTCAACATTGTCTCTCATAACATCCTCAGACACACCGATGAAGTACTGTACAGATAAATGGACAGGGAGGTGGACTGAAATGAGGCTGAACTGCCAATCTCAAAGGATTGATCAGCAGCACAAAGTCCAGCTGGAAGCCAGTCACCAGCACTGTACACCAGGGGTTAGTGCTGGGTCAGATATTGTTTAATATTGTCTGATAGGGCAGAGTGCACCCTCAGCAGATTTGCAGACAACGCAAAATTGTTCAGAATACTTGATAGATGATATGAGTGTGCTGTTATTGAAATACCCTTTGACAGACTTGAAAGATGGCTTGACACAAATATCACAAAATTCAATGAAGCTAAATGCCAACTCTTGTACCTGAAGAAGAATATCCCCACACACCAGTATACAGTGGGGTCTACCACCTTGAAAAAGCTTTGCAAAAAATGTCTTGAAAGTTCTGGTGGACACCACATTGACCGTGAGTCAGCAGTGTGCACTGTCAGCAAAAGAGGCCAACAGCACCCTGGCCTGTATTTGGCAGAGCATCACCAGCAGATCAATAGAGATGATTCTGCCTCTCTCTTTTCAGCCCTGGTGAGAGACAGCCCATCTGCTGGATCCAGTGCTAATCTTCCCATTACAAGAGAGACATAAACATACTATAGTGAGTCTAGCTAAGAGCCACAGAAGTGACTAAGGGATTGGAGCATTTTTCTTGTGAGAGGAAGCTGGGAGAACTGGAACTATTCATCCCGGAGAACGGAGCACACAGGGGAGGATCTTGTATGTATATGAACACCTGACAGGAGGTGTAAATCCAGATCCAGACTCTTCTCAGTAGTACCCAGTGACAGGACAAGAGACAATGGGCACAAATTTAAGTATGATAAATTTCATTTAAACAACAAGAATTTATTTACTGACAATCAAACACAGAAAGAAGATGCCCAGAGATGCTGTGGAGTTGCCATCCTTACAGATACTCAAAACTCAGCAGGACACAACCCTGAGTAACCTGCTCTCATTGATCCTGCCCTGAGTAGAGGGGTTGGAACTAATGAACTCCAGATAGGTCTGAAGATCGAGATCATCTGGACCAGATGATATCATTCTTTCTGCAAGTCTGAGACTGTTCCCTGGACCCAGAGAGAATCACAAGTTCCTGTGGAAAAGCACCTTTCTGTCCTCTTGGTACCAAATAGCTGTTCAAACAACCCAGAAAAGGAGCCTATGATCAGCTTTTATATTTCAGGCAAAAGACATGCTAGCTCACATAAGCTAGTTAACCAGGGCAACAAACATAACTGATGGACTTGCATTTAAAACTGTTAAAGCATGTACTCTACAAAAGATTCATTGATGTCTATTACTTAAATTGCATGTGAGATTAACCACAGATTTCACAACTAATGCTTCTGTCTTTATGGTAACTGCTCCAAAATATTTCAACTGAATCTGAGCTTGTGCTAATTGAATTGAGGTTTATGTTCCATTTTCACGTTAAATATATGTTGTGAGTAGCAAAAGTTTGTCTATATCTGCATTCAGAAGAATGTATAAAAATACATTTCAGTAGAATGTGTTGCAATCCAGAATGTTTTTTTTTTTTTCCCTGTATTAAATGTAGCTTTTTAAAAGAGAAAGCTGTTACAGATATTTGTGCCTGATAAGAGAAACCATACACCATGTATACATGTTTTCTAATAAACAATAATAAAGGATGGGACTGGAAAACTTAATTTTGTTCATGATCTTGAGTAAATTTCATGGGTAAAGAATAAGTACACCTAAAGACTGAGATGACAACTGTATTATGAACCTTTTGGAATTTGTCATCCAAAACTATTTGAAGTTCACTCTGAGTTGGGAATGTAATGTTTCACAAATCCTTTCAGTGTTGGACAATATGTCCAACCTAAAGGGCAATTTTAATATTTTTTGTCCCTATGCTAATAATCTTGGCTGATGAATAAATATACAGAGAAGAAGAAAGATGTGTACAGAGACAAGACTAAATTTGAGGTCATAGTTTTCTGCAAGTCACAGTAACAGTCAACAATTTCTTCTTTGTGTCAATCTTGGCTAGAAGTTCTCATATCACTGTAATGACCAGCTTTTCTGAGATGTGTTTTCCCCTACACAGGGCAACAAATGTGAGTTTTACTGGAAGATTTTTCTTGCTTAAATTTTTTTTTCAGAATGTCCTTCATCATCTAGATAGTATGAAGTGTTTAATCTATAAATAGAGGTTCCTAATTCTTAAATGATGTTTTGCCTTTTTTTTTTTTTTTTGGTCATATCATCATGCTCCCATGTGTTATTGGAAATGCTATATTTTAGCTTTGCTTTTAAATGCTTATATCCTTTATGTTACTTGTAAAAACCAAGTTCATTTCCCTGTAAAAAATTTTCTTAGGAGCCTTTGAATCAGCCTTTTTAATTAGGTTGCTGGCATACCTTAGTGAAGTATGGTTTCTATGGCTGGTGTATTTGGGTTTTTTTCCAAAAATAACAGTATTTAGTATCATATACCACTAATAAATTGTCATGATATGTACTCAGGTGCTCCCTTGGTGGACTGTGGAAGAAGGCTAGCTATGTGGAGTGCTAAATTAAACTAAAGTTACATGTATATCTATAACAAAATTTTCATACTCAAAAAATTAATTGAAACTAAGCTTAAAATACATTGAAAATATGAAGTTTGGCGTGGATCTCAGTCTGAACTTTCTAAAAATCTGAGGTCCCAATTTAACTTCCACATTTAACTATAGAGAAAAAGGAAATTGTGCAATAGAGCTCAATTCCAGGACAAAATTAAAGTTCAAAACTGAAGAGATTCAATCTATTCAGGTACCATTAAATCATCATTAGTTTCCTGTAGTTATGATCAGGAATCAAGTGCTCTACATACACTTTGAAAGTAAATAAATAGAATTAAGATTGAATTTACACAGCTTTTAAGAACTAGAATAGAAAAATATGGTTAATATTCAAACATTACCTCCTCCAAGCTCAAGGTAAATGTATTCCCTTGAAAAAAAAAAGTCAAGTAGAGGAGGTAGGAGACCTGCATGGATAAGAAGCTGCTCCTGAAAAATTCAGATGCAAGAAGGAGGTTTACAATATGTGGAAAAAGGGTCTGGTTAATTGGGAGGATTATAGAAATACTGCCAGAGAATGTAGAGACTCAACAAGAAAGGCAAAAGCTCTCTTGGAACTTAGTCTTGCCAAGGAGGTGAAAGAAAACAAGACCTTTTCAAATACATCAATGAGAAAAGGAAGAGTAGGGAAAAAGTGGGTCCACTGCTAAATTAGGTGGGAGATATGGTAACAGAGGATGCAGAGATGGCAGACTTGCTGAATGCTTTCTTTGACTCAGTCTTTACTCCTAAGACCGGCCCTCAGGAACTCCAGTCACTGGGAGTAAGAGAGCAGAAGTGGAGATAGGAAGATACTCTGCTCGTCAGTCAGGACTGGGTTAGAGATCACTTGGAAAAACTGAAAACACACAAATCCATGGGCACTGATGATGTGCATCCATGTGTGCTGTGAGAGCTGTCTGATACTGTTGCTGAGATGCTGTCCATCATTCTTGAATAATCATGGAGAAGGGGAGAGGTGCCTGATGACTGGAAGAAAGCCAATGTCACTCCAGTCTTCAAAAAGGGCAAGAGGGAAGACCCAGGCAACTACAGACTGGTCAGCCTAACCTCCATCCCTAGAAAGGTGATGGAGCAGCTCATTCTGGAGGCCATTTCTAACCACATGGAAGAAAATAAGGTTATCAGGAGTAGCCAACATGGATTTACCAAAGGGAAATCTTGCTTGACTAATCTGATATCCTTCTATGAAGTCAACCAAATGGGTGGATGAAGGGAGAGCAGTGGATGTCATATACCTTGACTTCAGTAAGGCTTTTGATACTGTCTCCCATAACATCCTTCTAGAAAAACTCAAGAAATGTGGCATGGACAATTGGTCTGTGAGGTGGATTGAAAACTGGCTCAGTAACGGAGTTCAGAGGGTTGTGATCAGCAGCGCAGAGTCAAGTTGGAGGCCTGTGGCCAGTGATGTTCTCCAGGGATCAGTACTGGGTCCAGTTTTGTTCAATATCTTCATCAACAACCTGGATGAGTGGATAGAGTGTACCCTCAGCAAGTTCACTGATGATTTGAAACTGGGAGGGGTGTCTTGCACACCAGAAGGCTGTGAGATCTGGACAGGCTAGAGAGCTGGGCTTCATGAAATTCAATAAGGACAAGTGTAGAGTCCTGCACCTGGGGAAGATTAACACCAGGCACCAGTACAGGTTAGGGGTTGTCCTGCCGGAAAGCAGCACAGTGGAGAAAGACCTTGGAGTCCTAGTGGATAGTAAATTACCCATAGGACAGCAATGGATAGGCCATTTGTGGCCAGGAAGGCCAATGGCATCCTGGGGTATATTAAGAAAACTGTGTGCAGTGGGTCTAGGGAGGTTCTCCTCCCCCTCTACTCTACCTTAGTAAGACCACACCTGGAATACTGTATCCAGTTTTGGACTCCCCAGTTTAAGAGACACAAGGATTTACTGGAGAGACTCCAACAGATTGCTACGCAGATGGTTAAGGGACTTGAGCATCTCCCCTATGAAGAAAGACTGAGAGAACTGGGGCTGTTTATATTTCAGAGGAGAAGACGGATAGGGGTGGGTGTCAAATGGAAGGAGACAATTTCTTTTCTGTAGTGCCCAGTGATAGGACAAGGAATAACAGGTATAACCTTGAGCATAGAAGGTTTCAGCTCAACATGAGGAGAAACCTCTTTACTGTGAGGGTGACAGAGCACTAGAACAGGCTGCCCAGGGAGGCTGTGGAGTCTCCTTCTCTGGACACTTTCAAAACCCACCTGGATCTGTTCCTGTGTGGCCTGCCCTGGGTGATCCTGCTTTGGCAGTGGGGCTGGACTTGTTGATCTCCAGAGGTCCCTTACAACCCCTAATATTCCATGATTCTATGAATTTATAAGTGCAGTTTGTTTTCATCTTATGCATTTTAAGCCAAATAAAAGTGTAGTGTAATTAAAATATATACAGGTACTGCACTTTGCCCTGAATAGAGGTAGTCCAACAAGATCAGGGTCAGCAGAAGAGAGATGGTGAGGGGAAGAGCACACTCCAAACCACTGTAGTGATTTCCTGTGGTAATTGTAAATTTTTATATCAAGAATTGCAAAACATTTTTCTCTTATTAAAAAAGTTGTTTAGGTGGGAGTTGAGATCAGTTTGATGCCACACTACAGAATAAGAACACAGTAATACTGGTTCTTTCCGGATGCAGATAACACAAAGAAAAGTCAAATATGACATGTATCATGCATGATTACAGAAAGTTGAACAGATCCCCTTATATGATAATATGTTAGTAATGAAACACTATCTTAGAAAGGGACTGTAAAATTATCTATTACTGAAGGAATGGAGAAAGGAAAAAAAGCAAGGATGGCTTTTAATGAACTGGAATAAACTGTTCTGACATGGATTTCAGCTGCAGATGCATCTTAGAGCAGACAAGGTTAACAGTGATAATATCAGGCACAACTGAATCAAATGAAAGTCAGGAGGAAATAACTGGCATGTCAGAGATCATACTTGGTAAAGACACTTTGAAATCTAGAGAAAGACCAGAAAAGTGGGGAGTGCTTTAGAATAAATAGAAATGAATAAGAAGTTTTTAAGTCAGAAATAATCATTTCATTGCATAGTGTGACTTCCTTCATAGCTCAGCCTATGAATTTCAATGCCTTGTACCTCTTATGAAGTCTATGCATAGAAAAATAGTAAATAGTTTAGAGAATATTTTTCATCAAAGCAGTTATATATGCTTGATGAGCAAGGCTGATTTCAAAATATATTTCTATGAAGTAACAAAAAAGTACAGATATATAGATACTCTTCAAGGTAACCACTAGCTGTAACCTGAGTTTATGCTCCCTTTTGTGCTTTTTTGCTGTACTCTTTCTGAAAGCAGCATTCACTGCTAGCAATAAAGATTTTGACTATTCATATCAATTAGTGCAATGGCATGCCCAGAGATTTTGCTCCCCTGGTCATCAAACCAAGCATATGGTCAGACTGGGCTTTCATGAGGAGCTTATTCCCCTGTTTCCTTAGCATGGAAACAGGAATGAAACAAAATTCAGAAGAGACAGCATGGGTCAAGCCTTGCTTGATAGGAAGGTAGCATGTAGCCAAGGCAAGCAGTGAGAGCATCATAAAGCACTCTTTTGCTCTGTTTTATGGACACGGTAAAAAAGACTTGCTTGTTCTCTATGCATTTTTACACTCTGACTAACAGAATTTGTTCCGTCTTATTCCAAAAAATCCTTGAAAGTTTATATCTGAAATAGATCATCATGAAAAAGATATCTGCTTCTGCCAATCATCTTGGACATGTTACTCTTAATACCTCAAACTACTCATGTGCTGTATGCAACCTTGACATGTTTATAAAGCAGTGGCTTCATAGTTTCTGTCAAACAAGTACTTTCTATAATGTAATTCAGTAAACAGCAGCACATCTGAATGGTAAGGTTCTCACCATTGTTATTATCTGGTGGAGATTTTCTAATGCTCTTTGATGCTCTGAATCAACATGTTTCCTTTGCAGTACGCTTAACAGGCAGAACCTAATAGTCTATAACTCTTGTCACCAAAGCACTAAAAACCTAACTAGTTTCTGCACTTGCATGTGTAATTAGGACTATCACTCTCTTTAATTACCCTCTATTAAGTAGCCCCTTCTCACTTGATCTAGTATTTTTCTTCTGGGACTTTCTACCTGCTTATATAAAGAAAGTACAGCCATCTCATCAGGCTGAAATACAAAGGTTGCAGGAATAACACTTGTGACTGCCGTTTCATGCTTCATTACAGCTGTGCATCTCAAATCATAACACTAATTAGCAAACAAGTCTTTACTTCACCTGCCTGCATGACTCAAAATAAGAACATGGGCAGGCTGAGCACATCCAAATTAAAGTCCTTTGCCATACAGTTAAATAGTCAGTACAGCAATCTTATCCTGCCTGTCACAACTGTACCATTTTGCTCTTGTAAACTCACCATGTTAGGATAAGGTTTATCCTTCTCCCATTTGCTCCTAATAGCATCTTTGCAAGAGGTAGTTTTACATGTGACTTGGTTATTAGCTATTTTAACATGACCAGTACAACAGCTTCCTCCTGTAGTCATGTATTCACCAATATCCACATATTTCCACTAACTTTTAGTCAGTGGCAGCTAAAATAGGTCCACAAGGATCTCATGTGTGTGTATTCATATACCAGAGAAGGAAACCATTTCTAATAGCTTTGGCTTGCACACTCACTAGAGACAAATAAGTGATTTTCCCCACATTTGTATATATTAAGAATGCTATCCAGCCTGTTACTCCATTCACCCCTCCATCCATCCAAGAATCTGAAATGTACCAAATAATCTCAAATAATTTACTCTCGCCATGGCTACAGACAATTACACAAGTTATCATTGTCATTTTTCAGGTTAGCATTGGGGTACGGAGCGTCTATGACTTGCCTTAGGTAGCAAAACCAGACTCTGAGACAGAGCTGGGAATAGACCTTAGATTTACAATCTCATAGCCCAGTGTTCCAGCTGGATAAATCTCTACTTCCGCTATATCCACCACAGGGAAGACTGTGTGCCCTGACCTGCAAAAGGAAATTTCAGGAGAAAAGTATCTGTAATTATCAGCTCTTACATGTTTTTTAACATCTATGGTTGGAACCCATTTCTGTTACAATCACTTTCACAAAAGACTACTTCTAGAAATCTCTTGATCTCACAGTGCCTGTGATAAGGATACAAAAAAAGGAAACAGATGAATCTAAAATGTCAAATCCTTCCAAAAGCCAAAGACACTTTTTTTTCCACTTCAGAAGAAATACTGTCAAATTAGAGCACAGCCAATATAAAAAACTTTTCCATGTAGTCTTGGAAAAAAAATAATTCCAAGAGAAATCATTACTGGATGTCTTCTACTGTTTTTAAAAACTGTATAAAGCCACTGATGCCAGCCAAAACACACAAACAAACAAAACACAACTCATGAAATTACAATACCCTGCAAAAGTTGAAAACTGAGAATTTTTTCTTCCTGATAGTTACCTCCTCAAATTTTACACTGAGGAGTCCTCACTGTTAGATGGGATACACTAAAACAAATGATCTCTAAAGACAGGTGCTTTCTTACCCCCCACACAGATAGGAAAAGTTAGCTACTGTCTCCCCATACCATATGATCTACAGAAATAGTCCATCTATAAAAAAAGGTAGGGCACTATGTCTCCAAAACATTGATGAGAGGGTGATCAGAAGTCCTTTCTGTTAACGTTTGAAATGATGCACTTGTTTTCTCTGTGGCTCCATCGAGCTCTCTTGCTTCA
The DNA here is from genome assembly GCA_033439905.1 of Ceryle rudis. NCBI lineage: Eukaryota > Metazoa > Chordata > Aves > Coraciiformes > Cerylidae > Ceryle > Ceryle rudis. The sequence goes on from JAAGNO010027514.1 coordinate 22,726, forward strand.
CAGAGAAGCAGGGGCTGTACCTTTGTCCTTCTCTAACCCCTTGATGAGTTGCTGGTCTCATCTGTGGCAGGACTCAGATATACTAATATGTCTGCCCCGCCTCAGTGCACAAGATGACAGAGGGAAGCGTAGTCTTTTGTATGACCTTATTAAGACCCCGCAAAGCATAGCACAAGTACTCTATCACAGCATCAATGCTGGATATTTTCAGGATATTTCCCTGTTGTAACTTATGTCTGTTGCGAGAGAAAGAAATGTGGTTTCTTAATTTCATGACTCTAAGAATGGTCAAACTATTAAAACTAAGCAAAAAGTCTTGCATTTTAGAAAAATCAGATTTATTAGTTATGAAATTGTATTCTAGCCATAAAATCCATTCACTTATCCATGTGACTAACATATCAAGATGGATTATAATGGTATTTGTTGTCTTTTTGTATTTTCAAAGGGAAGGATATTCACATTTGTATACCATGGATACATTTAAATTTGGATACACAATAGCCAGAAAAAAGATAAATTAGGAAAATAGGAGTAAATATTTATGAAAGTCAATTCATAAATCAGATTATTTAAGACAGACTGTGCAATCCCCCTCTTAACTGGCTTTTCTCCCTGAAAGCTATCTTTTATTGCAGCCGTATCAAAGAAAAGTGGTCCAAAACTCAAGCTCCTCATTTCATAAGAGTCTTACTACATCCTAACAAGGGAGGATGGGGGGGTTGCCTGCAAATGAGGCACTTCCAATCATGTTAGTGGAAGTCACAATGGAAGTGATGTTGTCCTGAAGGTCTCTGCCTGGCCCTGGCTCAGGTGGTTTTGCCTTTCAGTGAAATCCTGTGATGTCCCTGCGATGCCATGAAGTACACTCCTGTCTTCATGCCAGTCAGTCAAACCGCACAATGATGTCTTACAGACCCTGACCCTGTGCATGTGTGCTCCTACTCCCCTTGCTCTGGGTCGAGGAAGTGGCAGTCTGAACAGCCTGGACAGCACAGCCTTGTGCCTGGGACCCTGCAATGTTACCACAACATGACTGCAGGGACCAGTGATGGGAAGAGAGGGAGGTTATGCTTCTTTGGCCACTTTTATAAACACTTACCTTCCCTATTTGCCCCAGCACAACAGCTGGATCTGGCCAAATGGTATTTAAGATGAACAGTCCCACAGTCGTGGTGGACCAAGGTGACATTGGGCACTGTTAACTGAATTCATTACTTGTCTACTCTGCAGAAATCACAGAATGGTAGGGGTTTAGATGGAACTTTCTATGTTCAAGTTTGTGTCCATTACCCTGTGTCCTGTCACTGGGCACCACTGAAAAAAGACTGGTCCCATCCTCCTGTCACCCACCCTTTAAGTATTTATAAGCATAGTGAATACATTGTCAGTATATGATAGCAATAAAAACTTCAATTTATGATGTTCAATATGAGAACACCTCCACTAATGTCATACAGGAAGCTATTAATTATCTTCAGTGTGGTGTTCAAGGGGCCTGAGAACCTGATGCTGGAGGGCTTACACTGCTCAAGCAGTGTGCAAATAAGAATAGCATTTTGCACCTGCAGTGCCTCATTTTGTCTGGGGAAAATGGATCCATGGGAGGCTGAAGAATCAATCCCCGTAACTATGCCTTTGAAAACAGCTATATTTGAGGGTTTTATGCTGAAAAAGCTTGATTTTCATATGTTATACAAAGTTCAATCCTTAAGTCAAAAGTCTTGCTTTACTCACCTGTATCACAAAAATACCAGCTGATGCAGTGCCACCTGATAAATGATGACAGAGATCAGATTGCTTACAGATTTGTTCTCTCGAGGAGTTACTATCCAAATGTTGTAATTGACTCTTTCCTTGAGCTCTCTTTACAGAAAGCCAATTTGTCAGTCTAGATTAAATCTATTGATTATTTGTAACAATATAATAAACAAAATTCAAAATAATTTGACTGTAAGAGACACAAGTCAAGGAAAAAATTCTAAATAAAAGATTTCTTTAGCCAATGACCCTAAATTACCTGAAGAAGGGAAAAAAAAAAAATCAGATCAACTTCACATCTTTGACCAAAACATTTATGCTTCTAAATTAATTTGTATTCTTTTGGGTTTCTTTATGCCATCTTAAAATTGCATCACTGTCATAGAAGGCTGAAATAAGATATATAGTGTTTTGTTGTTACTTGCAGTTTCTGGGATGTCTTTAATGAACCATAATACACTGCAAACATTCCAGGGAAACAAGAGAGACCTTCCTATCCACAGATCATTTACCAGGATTATTCAGCATATTCTGAACTTTGAAAATAGAGGGTCATCTGGTGTTTAAAGGAATGATGCTCAGATAATTTAGCTGATTCTGAGACATGACCATAAATGTCATCAGTTAGACTTAGATTGTTAAATGGTTCCTAAGGGATTTTAAATCTGTGAATATGGAAGAAATTTGTATACCAGAAATCTGTAATAGACCCAATGTTCCTTCATTTCTGATGGTTGTATATAAAGAATACGGTGCAGAACCATGGAAAAATGTATGAAATTGTTTTATTTTAAAAGAAGTCCACATATTAACAAATCTATGCTTATATAATGTGAGAAACTATATATATGCAGAGAAAGTCAAAGTTGCTTTTGTAATCTGTGAAAGGGAATTAAGTTATTTTGTAAAGCAGAATTCACTAATGCCATTGGTGAAACTTAAACTCCCAGGCAACTTAGAGACTTTAGAAGATTAAATATTTGAGACTTGTTTCATTAATTCTTTTCCATTTTTTTTCCCATTTGTCTGATCTCACATTTATTAAAACCTTTGAAACAGTTTTCCTATGGCAAACTGATAGAAATTTCTTGAAATTATCAGTAGATCCATTCCAGTAAATTGCAGATTTAATTATTTGTAGATCTATAAGATCGAGGTCTTGACAAAACCTAAGAACTGATTTATCCTGAGCTATGCAAGGTACTGACACAGGCAAACTCTCTGAATGCCGGAGGAAGGCAAGCCGTGCTCCAGATGTTTCAACTTCAGTTTCCTACATATCACCAGGGTGAGTTAAGGATATTGTTTATTCAAGAATTCACTGCTTTAATTGCACTAAGCATGTTACTCAAGATAGATTTTAATTTAGATTTTTGTTTGAGTGGTCAAGCTAGCACCACAGTATATTTTTCAAAATAAAAGGTCTATGCAAAAGGTGAGTAGGAAACGTACAGATGCTGCCTACCAGGTGTTTGGTTATACCTAGGCACTGTTTCTCTTCCATTTGCCTGCTCTCCTGTAACACTCCATCCACTGAAGCAGAAGGGAATAAAACCTATTACGGCACTCATAAATAAAGTCAGCACTGCAGTGACCAGACAAGTTGCTGCAATTTCACAGGCTGTGGGTTTTTTTCCACAATATGTATGAAAATTTTTATCAAGGGAAAATATTTTAGGACATGAATTCATTTTCACTTAGGTCAGGAGTACAGGGTTCCCTCCTCATCTTCCTACCCTTGCATTTAATAGCTTCAGTAGATCTGGGACAGGTCCCCAGTGCACAAGTGCTGTATCCTGATATAGAGCTGCTTCAGCTGCCTGTCTGTATATTTGACTCTGAATTTTGCTTGTCACCTTGTCACTTTTGACTCTAATTATCACCTTTACAGGTTATTCAATAACCATCCTCAGTCTCAAAGTTCCTATTTTGTTTTTCAAAACTTCCACAGACATCACCAGAACTTAAAACACCCAAGAAGCAATATTAAAAGGGCAACTCTGTAAAAAAATCAGATTTCAGTAAACTGGTATTTCTCCTTGTTGACTCAATGACTGACTCTATTTTTAAGCAATGACTCTACCCATAGCATCACCTACATGGATCTTCTATCTCTTTGGGGTTTTCTTCTCTTCTTATTGTCTCCCCCCACAACAACAATAATATTGTCTGAAGGGAATGGAAAGTGAGACCAAATTCTTGACATTTTTTCCTAGACAAGTTCCTCACAAGGTATTACTTTAAAAGAGGTGTAAGTAAATGTTTTATTGAAGCACTTTTGCATAAACCAGGAAAAGATAGAGTGGTTAGTTCTATGAAGGAGAATGACAATTCTAAATAAATCCATTTTTTGTTTCTTAGCAGATACCACAAATTTCTTCTGTATGTACAAGTTTTGAATTTTCCCCACAGAGTATTTCAGTTTACATACTTCTTTTCCATCTTTTTTTCCTTGTCATCTTTCTTCTCTGTCAATAATTTTTTAATCTTTTCATAAAATCCCCATCTGGACACCCATAACATACTACACCACTAACTCATCAACTCACACTTCACAAAAAATGGTTTTCAACTCAATCGGTCATGCTGAATTACTGTAAGCCTACAATGTTCACAGTTGTGGCATCAAAATGTATTCACTCATTTGTTATATATTTCATGAAATAAAATAGACTGCTGCATAATGCAATGTAACTGCTATGCATCATTGTGTTCTTTATAACAGATTGAACTTGTCTGAATATGGAGAGATTTGGTAAGTTAAGAGACTCAGCATCTGAAAACCGGCAAACTCATTTTTATACACTGAAGTAATATGAAATGGCAAGGAGCAGGAAAAGAGAAACTGCAGACAGTTCTAAGGGAAACAGATCATTGTCTATGAGCTACCCAAATCATTAAATGCAGAGTGCAGATTTTGATATTTTTTTCCCTTTTTTGTCTCCCTTCTTGAATCTGTGGGAACTTCAAATGCCGCAGATATGCTTTAGCATTTGCAAGGTGACTGCTCTAACCACCATGTGACAATCTCAAAGGTTCATTTAACACCATTACAGCAACCAGTAAATAATTAAACATCATGCTCTGTCTCAAAATTCAAAGCTAAAGAGACAGGAATAATAAGAGGCTCCTTGGGCAAAGGACATATATCTATAATATAGTGTTATATTATTTTCTAAGTAGATATTTCCTACTTTCTTTCATTTCAACTGTTCTCTTTTAACTAAAGCACAGAAACACACTTTAGGAATGTACATCCTAATGCCAATGAAGTAAGAAAGGCTAAATTCTACATGCAGAGAGATACTGAACATTGACATCAGCTGGGTGAAGTTTGAGGGCAGATATGTCAAGGCTGGTTCAGCTGACGGTGAAAAGTTATCTAAATTGATTCTGTGCAAAATTAGCCCTGTAGATGATCCACTGTAAGCATGATTCTTTGCTGCTCTGAAAAGACAAGGTCTACATAGGTACCTGAAGTAATTCTTCGTATCTGAATTGGCTTCTGTTAAGCTAATGATCCCAGCCATGATGATTTGTCCTGTCTACAGAATGAATGGTAATGAATCAGAAGTGCATTTTGGTATGGACTTTGGCCCCAATTTTTGTGGACAGGAAGTGCAAGTACCTAACAGTTACTTTACTTCAAGAGGAAAGTCAGCAGCTCCTGAATAGATAGCTTCTTCCTCAAGGACATCCAGTGAAGTACCATTGGTAACATCATCAAAACTTATATCTGTACTGAAAGAAAGGTACCTTCCCTGCATCTGCCTTCCAGGAGGAAGGTGTGGAAAATTGTAACATCTAGAATGATGGTTTAGAAGGAAATTAAGCCCCAAAGTACTGGATAACTATTAAACAGTTTTCCAGTAGTTTTTACCCTAGGTAGATTACTAATATAGTAGTGCCAAGAAAGACAGAGGTCAGGGGATTGAGTTTAGGCTGCCAGCCCCTTAGAAAAGTCAGAGGCAATGAAGATGAGTGATTTTTGACAGCAAGAGGAAGAAGCCACGAAGATCCAGCTGAGATGTATTTAAAGAGAAGGTAGAAAGATGTGATGGTTTTTATTTTGCGTTTGTCTTCTACATCTATCAAGATGAATTAGACCAGAGTAACAAGTTTAAAAAGAGATCCAATTCTTATTTTTGTCACAACTATCTGCTAAAAAAATGTATATTTTTTTTATAAACTTTTGGCCTCAGGCCCAAATTCTTCATTGAGAAAATCAGAAATAAAACCAAAATGGGGTAAAAAAACCCCCAAACAAACAACAAAACAAACAGGACAAAGCATTTAAAAGTTACTTTATAATGGCAGGCTATTAAGGCTTACTGCAGGCTCATATGATTTCCTTAATAATAGATTAGCTGTTTTTCTGAAATGGATAAAATTTATCAAACATTTTTAATGGGTGGTTGTTCTCTGTCTATGCCAAGAATCTAGAAGGAGTGCAAGGAAGATTTCATTTGTTTGTTTGATTGTTTTTTCATAAAGGATTTGGAAATGGAAAGAATTCAGAGGCACATTTTCTATAATGAACAGAACATAATGTCTCTGTGCCCCGGATTTGAGATGCTAAAGGAGGTTCCACGCTGCTGCTAAAGGAACAAAAGCAGATACCCTAATTTATGGATGACAACCAGTAGTATATCTACCACATTAGAATATTGCACCTCTGGAAAAACTTTTTATAGAAGCTGCTGACTTCTGCTTTCCTTTAATTTACTTCACCAAAAGATGACAGATTGATTGCTTCACATTGGTTATTAACTTTTACAATTCCAGCAGCTGTCATGGACTATCATGTAATTCTGAAACCTTGAATACTTCAGGGTTCTTTTTGTCTTTAAGGAAAAAAAAAAAAAACAAAAACAAAAAAAAAACCACCACACAACCCAAAAAAACCACAACAAAACTTGCCCTGTAAGCTAATGGCATGTTGACAGCGTGACATCTCACCACTGAGTACACGGTATAATGGATGAGTCTGGCATTCTTAAACAATGCAATCACTGTCAGAGTGTTGACATGTCTGAAAAAAAGAAGTCCATCTAAACACATATAAATGGAAGTAATTTTCAGAATTACCTGTCCATCCTGGTAATTTATAAGTAAGGCTATCTACTGATGGCAAGAATTGCATGTCTCCTCTGTTTACAAATGCTATGGTAACCTGAGCCTTGGGGTTTAACTAAACCTGATTTAGTAGACTTGGAACTTCAGAAGCAAGACATTAGACATCTGTTTCTGCAACTCAGAAGGTCTTTAGTATGCTCAAATGCTGTTGATTCCTTTGCTTCTTCAGACATCACAAGAATCCTAACAACTTGATAGGATGCAGGGGAATATATGTGAAATGAAGAGATTCACAAAGGGAGCTTCCTGCACAACCAGCAACTGCTAGGTATTAACAGCAAGGCAGAAAAAGGGTATTTCCTCCTAGACTTCGTAGCTTAGTCTCCCCTTGGTTTTAATTTTCTTTTAACTACTACATAAATCAATTTTTTTATATATATATACTCATTTTCATTTCAGGTGATTTGTGATTGGTTTGTTTTTGTTGATAGAATAGACTGATGCGCTGCATGCAATGAAATAAGAAACATATCAGAAAAAAAAAAAACAAAAAAAAAAAAAAAAAACCA
>JAAGNO010027515.1:0-25658 GCA_033439905.1 Ceryle rudis
GGGGATGGCAGCTTCAAGACCAACCCCCCAGAGTCCCAGCCCGCGGGCTGCTGTGCCTCGAGTGCCACAGAGGCAAACAGATTTCCAACAAAAAGATTACGGAATTTTATGGCAAGCTGATGCCACTAGAAGGAGAAACTCATTTCAGAGCAGCACCACATTATTCGGAGAAGTAGTTTCCCCGTTTCCACAGGGTCCCCACAGACGGAAGAGGTACCGGTAGCACGTGTTACTGCCTTGTCAGTAGGAGAGTTTAGCAAAAATATTCCCTGCCCTCTCTGGTTACATCAATGGGTGACAGGAGCCCTCAGACTCAGTGTGCCCAGCAGCAGGGATGCGTCCTCTTGCCGTGAGTCCCGCGGTGCCCGCTGCCCCTTTCGAGAGAGAAGCTGCCCAATAAACCCCAGGTTGCCCACTGCCGGCATCCCCAGGGGGGGCGAGTGGTAAAGCGCCCGTAAAATGAAACCTGGCAGCTTGCGGAGCCTCACTACACATCAGGGAGCAGCACCCTCCAGAAACAGGCTGCACAAAATCCTACAGCTGCTGTCCGACGGTGTATGGGGGGGGGTCTGTTCATACTTTCTGTGGAACTGGCATGAAATAAACTTGTTTCAGTGAGTAGGTGAAGTTCTGCATGATGGGATGAATCCCTTTACAGCTGAAAACTGCAAGAGACAGCCCATGCTCAAAGCTGTTGGATAGAAGTGTTTTTAGAATTGTTTTCCATTCAGATAGGTTTGGGGTTTAACTTTTTCACTACTGGGAGGTCTGCAAACCTGGCAGTCGCTTACTTGTACACCTCTCATAGATCCCTGTGACTTGTAGCACCGGCCACAGCACAGGGGGAAACCCGACACACTCAAAACCGGCCCCTGCGGCTCCTCTTGTAAACTTTATACATCGAATATAACTGCCCTTCATGTTACGTTAATTACTCATAAGCTGGGTTGGTTTTCAGCCGTTATTTGTGGAATAACAGGGCTGTGACAGAGCCTTCCCTCAGCTCAGGTTCCAGGTCCTTTGCCTACTCCTAACATCTGACTGGTAGAGTTCGGCTGTCTCCTCTGTCTGCAGGAATCCCTGCAGCTGGACGATCGATCAGTGTAATAGGCGCTTTTTGACATCAGAATGTTGTCCTGCCTCCCTAAACTCTTTTTCACAACTTCTTTTCCTGACAGTTATTAAAGGCATGTTGATTACCTGTATAATTGACTAGTACCGCTGGTAACAACACAGCAGACTAATTGAAATGTATGAGAAACAATTACGAGTAATTGGAATCAATTAATTGATGATTTTCTGGGGAACTGCTGCTTGGTGCAGGCAAATTCTAATTACATTTACTTAGTTTAGGAAAAAACTGAAATCACATTATAGATTTTGAAGCAACATTGCATTATTTTCACGAGGCCAGTTTCTGTTTAAGTACACGTCTGCAGCTGGAGGAGGGGGGAGAAGACAAGTAGCCCCAGCACCATTTCTCCTGCCCACCAAGCAGCGATGAACAGACCAAACCCCAGCCCAGTGGGCTCTCCACGTACCAGCGCAGTAGCCTGGTCTAGTGGGAGGTGTCTCTGCCCATGGAAGGGGGGCTGGAACAAGATAACCCTTAAGGTCCCTTCCAGCCCAAACCATTTATGGACAGATTTCTGAAACCTCCCCCTCAGAAATCTGCCTGCAGAACCAGAAGTTGTATCTTCCTCCAGACTCAGAATGTTACTAGGAAGGGGAAAAAGGCCTGAGATGGAGAGAGGGAGACTCCAGAGTTTACAGCACTGGGACTCCCGAGTCCACGGCCTATGATAACGTTTGGCTATTCCTATTAATTAGTACTATGGGCTGCTGCAGGTGTCCTGGAGGACATCTCCCAGAGCATCCCAAGCCCTCTGCAGTGAGGCCAGCGGTCAACAGACAGGGAGAGCCAGGGGCGCGGGGGCGAGAGGAGCAGGGGTCAGCCTCGCTCCTGTTGACGAACGCTAAATGATGTTACTGCTTTGATTGTAAACACACAAAACAAACTCGGGCAGACCAGGGGCTGCCTTTCTCCTCTGCCTCCAAGCAGAGCCGCCCTGCCAGCGTTAAGTTTAGTGTCTCTCTCTTATCAGATGAGAGCAGGCTGGAGTTTCACCATCCTGACTCCTGCCATTCTCCCCGCATTCATTCCCACTTCCTGCTCTCTGAAAGTCAAGCTCCCATTCACAAAAGACGGGCCTTATCTCCTTACCTCTTGACCCTGAATCATGGCTGCAAATACAGGATTTTATTTCGGCCGGGCAGCTAACAGGTGACAAAGTCCTTTGGCTCTCTGTGTCTTTAGAGAATAAAAGAAACACCATCTTCCAATATATTCGTGTTGTGTTGAATGCAGGAAATCTCGATCTGCAAAACTCCTCCAAAACAATCTACCCTTTAGAAGCAGGTCTTAGAAATTAGGAGGACACTGGCACTAAAATCAGAATCATCTCGAACTGTGAGAATTTTTGGCAATAAATTGGGCGGTTTCAGTGAATTTTCTCTTTCGCTGAAGCCCAACATTCAAAGTGCCTGGCAGACCACCAGCTTCTGCGCTGAAGACGTGCTACGTAAGAGCCCTTATCAGAACTTACTTTCATACTTAGCCTGGCTTTGAATGAGGTTTATCAAGTCTCACAGCCACACCACTCGAGCCGAGAAGCTTCAGTGGGGAAAGGACACAAGACAATTAAGGTAACTACAACATGAGTGCCCATGAAAACTTAAAGTGGCAGAAACAGATGTGTTATGTTAATGATGTGGGAGAAGAAACCATTTACTTGTGAGACAACGCTTAAACTTCTACCCTTCAAAATTAACTATTAGCCTTCAGACACCTAGGGATTTGGGGGTTGGTTTTATTTACCAGCCTGTATTTAAAGAACGCGTTACCCCCGCGGGCGCACGCTCTGCCCACAATCCCTGCTTAGCACCATCCTTGTGTGTGAGCAGACTTCGGCAACAGCCTGCAGCTCCACTTCGTGTTTTGCACATTAAAAACATATAAAAACTCCAGACCTAATAGTAAAATTGCTTTTCATACTTATGGTTACTAAAAGTTTTGCTGTATTTTCTTCCAAAATATCTCTTATGCTGAAGTGAACGACGGTGGTGAGTGGGCGTTGGTGGAAGAGGCCAGGGCAGAGGGAGCCTGCTGACGGCAGCAGCTAACACAGCACAGGAGACAGGCAGGAGACACTCCACCAATCCAACAGCCATGCTGGGAGTGGGAACTGTCCCAGGAGGTCACAAAGGTCTGGCCTGGCTACCTGAGAAGAGACACAACAGCCGAGCGGTGCCACCATCGTCCCTGTCCTTCTGAAATGGCCGCAGCTATCTCTGATTTTGCAGCTGGCACTCGCAGCTTAGATCCCTACCAGGAGGAGCACTCGCGTTATGAATGTTCCTCCTGGTAGGGAGGAACTCCAGGGCACCTGCCCTCAGCAGGGGGGTTGGACTAGATGACCTCTAGAGGTCCCTTCCAGCCCAGACATTGCTACGTTTCTATGATTATTTCCCACTGGTGAGATAACATCCCAAGGAAGAGAGAAAAGCTGCCCCCTGGTACCTGTACAGCGAGTTCTCCATCCTGTCTTACACCTGGATAGCCAGAGGAAACAGTTCCTCAAGGGGCTCATCCCACAGGCTGGATGATCTTACAGGACAGTGCGGTCCTTGCTCCGAGTGACCGAGTGAAGCAGGACCATACACACGCACCCCGGGAAAGCCGTGCAGGACCCCACGACTATTTACTAAAAAGAATTCATTGCTACTGCTGTAAACTTGTCTCAGGCGTCCAGTGTCAGATAAAAGTGACATGAAAGCATTTCTCCTCCCTGCTTTCAGAGCTCGCCCGCATCCCACGTCGGGACAGTGAGAGCTGACAGTGTACAGTAGTCACCGAATTGTTCGGCAAACTATGTCATGTACAAGATAGCACAAAGAGCCTGCATTTAACAAAGTGTCTGTGGTCCTTTGAACTCGTGATGAGCTTTGTGAGTTTTGCCCTTTTTATTTTTGTAACTGCTCCAGACCCCAAGGCAGGTGGTACGAAAAGATCAAGACACAGTTGCAAGGAGCAAGGGACTCGTGTTCTGAGGGGTGGGCAGGAGAGATGCACAGACATTTGCTACTGCAACTGATACAAGTATGATCCCGTGACACAAGGATTTTAGACACGTCTTTTCGGATGCACGGCAGAGGAAAAGCAACTTTGCTGCCAGCACAGCTATTTCCTTTACTTCAGTATGAAGACAGAAAAACATAAACACTACCTCAAAAGTATCTCCCCTTCCCTGAGAATCCAGTAGCAGTTTGTACAAATCAACAGAGAATAGAGAAAAGTGACTCTCTGAAAATCACAGAACAAAAGGGGGCGCGAGGACCGTAACGCCGAGGACCTCGCTGCCAGCTCCAGCCATCTCTTCAGCAGGAAATTGAGTTTCCATTCACGAAGCATCACTCGTTATACTGACAAAACCTTCTTGCTCTCCCTGCAAACCCCAGACTCCGCTTTTCAAAGGCTCACTGAAGCACACATACGTGAGCTGTGAGTGGACATCCCTTTTGCATGAAACGTTTGGGAAGAGACAGAGCCTTTGAAGGAAGAGTGTGCAAGGATGTTTCTACACAATTTTCAAAATGTTGCTGTAATTAAAGCATCCCAGTTCGAGTTATGAATGTTAACTGCATCTACAGGTGATTAGCAGGGGCTTTCAGCATCACTTTCATCCCCTCTTAATTGGTTTATCACCTTTCCAGGCAGCCTGAACAAACAGCTACTACAGTTAATCTGGTATGAATTATTCAGAAGACCTTTCTCCCCAGCCAGGAGAAAGAAGAATGTCCTAATTTCAAGACATTTTTACCAGAGGATGTAAAAGCTTTTTTAAGATGAGATAATTTTTCCTCGATGCTCCTTCTCAGCCTCTAAAAGGAATCCAGTTGCAGCATCCCAGATGTCGACGCAATGGGTTTCACATTATCAGCAGGTAAGTCAGTGAGCCGATATGCTCCGTACCAGGAACATGATCAGCCTGAAGGTCAGGTAACTTATTGTCAGCATAAACAGAATTGCTATGATAGGTCCATCTAACTTTGTTGGCCCTAACTGTAAATGGCCTGAAAGAAGAAATCATCCCCAGTGCACAAAAGGGTCTGTGGGCAGGGGCCCAGGGAAATGGGTGCAGCAGCTGGTTCCTCTCATACCAGATGCAAAGACACGTGGATTAAAGACGAGGCCTGGACTGAGACTAGTGCAAGGTTAGGAATAGCTGCCCTAAAGCTGCCCATCGTCAGGTACTGCTGCAGGGGCCACTGATTGTGCAGAAGCCACAGTAAATTTTGCTTTCCCTGTTTTGGTTTCGGTTCGGTTTCTTTCAGTGTGCCTGGATGCCTGAGATGAAACCCGACAGGCTGCAGTTATCAGCGGGGTCGTGTGCCCCACACCTCGGAAACGTGGAGGAGATGCCCCTGTGCGACGACTCAGGAGCCCACAGCTTCGGTGCACGGTGAGGCACTGGCACATGCCAGAATTAAGATACATCCGAGAGGGTGTCCCCCTCCCTCCTCCCTATCTCTGCTTACCCAAGGAGCCATACTCAACTGCAGAAGTGCTGCAAGGGTTAGCTCACTGATTTTCAGAGGAGAGAGTCACTGAGAATTCTCACGCTCTAATGAGAAAAATTTCAGAGTCCAGGTATCAGCCTCATACTCCGCTCAAGCTCATTCCAACGCAGCGCTGCCTGTTACAATAACCTGGCTATGTTCGTGGTCAGCTTTTCTGCCTTAAACACATCCGAGCGGCACGTTAAACCGGGCAGAAGCAGGGGCAGACGCGGGCTCTGCCGGTCTCTGCACCCACTGAGGGGCACTGCCTTCCTTCAACTTCCATTTTTCAACTTCGACAAATTTTCCCAAGGATAATATTTTCTGGTTTTTCCCCGGAACCCGCAGAAACAGCAGCACGAGGCAATTTAACTCCGCATTCAATCTCCTACGATAACAGGTTATCTACATAGCAGCCTGCAGGTCGGGCCTCCCATAATGAGAGATGCCTGGCAGTTGACTGAAAGCTGATTCCTGTCAGAAGCTATTTTCTCTCTGAGACAGAGGAGACATTGTGCCCCTTGGTGCTTGAGTGTGGCCTTGGCTACTGCCAAAAGACCACCTTTTTTTTTTTTTTTTTTTCTTCGCTGAAACAAAACAGAATCCCCCTGCTGTCAGCTCTATCTGGAGCTGCTGAAAGGAGATGTATAAGCCCAGTAATGCTGCTGAGGAGATAACTGTCAAACAGCATGAAAACCACTGCCTATCTACCGAGCGGAGGAACTGAAGCACCATGGAGGCTACAACTCAATGCTCAACAGTTCTTGGCATCTGTGAGGTCTCTTTCTTAGTTGCTTTTTAATACCCTGGTGAAAGAAAATAGTGTATGCACCAGTGGGATTCAGAACCTGCTTCTACTCACCAAACGCTCTGGGAGCTGGTCAACCGGGTGGTTCCTGGAGATGTGGAAACAGGCATTGTTCCTGGGGAAAGGGGGGGGGGCGGGCAGATTCTGCAGCATATGGCATGAATGTGAACTAGATTTTCAACCTGGTTCACGGTACTGGGCTCATCAGGGCAGAAAAGCAGACCCAAGGAGAGCTACAAGCACGTATGAAAGTCACACCACCACCACCACTCTGCATTGCTGAGAAGTGGCGTTCGTTACCGAAGGGTTTTGCCACTAGTTGCACACAAAACCACATGCAAAGCAGTTTGCACTGACGTCAGAATAGAAACCGTAAGTGAAGCATATACAAAAATGACAGAAGTACTTCAAAAAAGTTCAAATACGGTGCGGGTGAACATGAGAAAACGGTATGAGACTGTCGTAATTATGCACGACACAGGTAAACCAGCAGCACCTTCTGGGGCACTGCTTTAGGAGGGTGGGCTCTAAAATTACCTTCAACTGCCGTCAGCAGCTCAGCGCTCCTACGTGCCCCACAGCTGCCTGGTTCAGAGATTGCAGCTGGTCAGTCAAGGTGTTTATTCAAAACCACATCTAACAAACCTTACTTTCCATTTCTTTGGAAGACATAAGGCACTGCACAAACACGTGTGTAAGGAACAGCAGGCGGTAGAAAACAAGTGTCAAAAAGGCCCATTCCAATAAAACAAAACAAAACAGGTAAATTCCCTTTCACAGCACTGAAAGTATGAAGTTAATTAAATTACATAAGAGACATGGAGAATGCTCTTCATTTTTATATCGTATTCGAGAAGGAAGAGAAAGTGAATTCCATAAACAGAAGAAAAGGACTGCGACGTCCAGTCCCTTAAAGTACTGAGTATAAGAGCAAAACGGATTAGTCCACATACGATCACGTTACCCTCTTACGAATCTCTACACAAACTCGATGCCTTTCAAGTCAAGTTCCAAATTATTAGTCAGCAGAGAGGTTTTGCTCCAAAAAGCCCTTTTTGCTCCCAAAAGCTTTTGGCAGGCTTTCTCATGCAGCTTACGACAGGGAGCTCACCGGTGCGACAAGTACCTGTCTTACTTCTGAAAGCCAGTCTTTTCTTCAGAACGGGGGGCTTTGCACAGACTCGGGATTCTCCAGTTACCCCTGGAAGTTTACTCTGTGACTTTTTACCCTCCTCTGGGAACGTTTTGCCCTCGGCTTCTCATGAAGCTCTCAGTACAGGCTCAGGAAGCTCTCACCGTGTGATCGCCACTGTCTAGGGTGTCCCCAGTCTGGGTGGTACTGCCTTTCACCTTACCTCTTCTTGATCCCATACCCCTGAACAAACGAGAATGGTGTGGCCATGCCAAACTCCAGAGCACCAAATTGTAGCAGGCAAATATTTCCTTAAAAAAGGTTTACAGAAAAATCGGGTTTATATTATGAGTTCTCTGGGCTAAATTGTGGGTCTATCACATCCAAGAGCATTAGTTGATTAAGCCCTAATTTATTTAAAATGGATAATGTGCAGGCACAATAAGGAAGATACAATTTTTACCTTAAAGTTATGCTGAAGGTAAATATAGAAGCACGTATGTCATAATGTCTGCCGACATCCTTTTGCATTAACAGTTTCATCAGGCTAAAAGCTTTGGGGAGGAAAACACCCGCCTGGAGTTTTAATCCATCCACTGAGTCATTCAGAAACTTCTAAAAAGAAAGTGCAAATTGAAATCCAAATGTAGCGGGGACACAGCACGCGATAAACTCTTCCTTAAACCATCACGACGCAGACCTCAGTCCACAAAGTGATTAATCAGATACCTTCTTTTTGTTTTCATAAATGATAAGTAAATCCACTTAGTTTATATGAATTGTGCCTGCAGGGATTCCTTCTTCCTCACCCCTGCGCTAACTCTGGGATGGCAGCCAGCCAGAAGCGAGCAAACACTAGCATTTTTGAATTATGTCAACTTGTATGTTTATTTCTTTTCTCGGAGGAAAAAAAAAAAAAGTCAGTCTAGAAGGAATTGCTGGTTTCATTAGTTAGTTCTGCTTTTCCTGCACTTAACCACAATATCGGTATCAAAGCATCCCTTGATGTGTAAAATACAAGCTCTTCCACCTCTACCTTCAGCCAGGAACAGCACAGCCAAGTGCAGTAACCATTGCTCTCCCCTTTCCTGAAAGACAAGGACCATCTTCGCTCAGGGAGTATGTCTAGGGAAGTATTTAACGTCGCAGATTTTTATACGTGTACATACCACCAAACAGTAGAGAAGCCACTTCAGAGCTTATCAGCGACAATAAAGAGAGCAGAACTTTGGGGCTTTGGTGTGAGAGCTTGGATGCTAGCCATTAGAAAGCCTGGATCAGGCTGAGAAATGCCTCTCTGACATCATTACATAAGATATCACACAGTTCCATACGGTGGCAAAAGGCTGCGAATAGGCTGAGAAAAGCCCCTTATGTTTCTCCAGGGTTCCTAGAGAGTTCTGACCGGGGCCCGGGGCCGGGTAAGGAATGACGACCCGCTCCGCTTTAGGAACTCCAGCCTTTTCTCTGTTAACTCCACATCCCCTTAACAGTTAAGGAATTTATCATCAAGACTTGGCTTCTAACATCAAGACAGATTAACTATCAGCTCTTCTCAGTCAGCACCTAGCTCGTACGTGAGAAGAGGCAAACTGCCACTCATCTGGGGCACCGCAACGTTAAAATACGTATTGTCCCTTTTAAGTCCCCTTTTCACCCCCCAGACACTGATAACCATCCCAGAGATGGACCCGGCTGCGCAAAGGGCCGCTGCCCACTGTATCACATTAGCAATGAAACAACAATGCAACAGAAATCCCCGTTGAACTAAAAAATCTCCTCCGATGTGAGACTGAAGGCAAAACTAACGACCGCTGGAGCAAGCTCGACAATTGAGAGCTTTTCTTAAAATGCAAACCCTCGGAGCAAAGAGGCCGTAAATTGTACGATAATCAGAAGAATCCACTTTTTAACAGAGGCACCTCTGCCAGCCTGGGTGTCTTTGATCAGAAATATTACTGAGGAGAGGAGAAACCAGAACGTGTGAATTAATGACCCTCCGAGTGTCGTGGCCAAGCCAGGAAGCCTGTTATTTAGCTAAAGCCCCGTGCTATGTATGGGGAGAGTGTTATCTAAACCACTCGGATGACTATAAAATATCTTAACAGCTTCTGCTGCTTAGCTGGAAGCAGGGCTCCCCCAGTATCTAATATGAAACAAGTGGTCCAGCCTGTGAAAGGCAGCTCTATATTCAGAGGCCACAGCGGCTGGAAGCTATGGGGTCGTCTCAGAAGCTCTCAATTGTTTTTAAATTCTGTTTTTACAAGGAGCGTGAGATTTATAGGCTCTTGAGGGGAAGAAAATGATGTAACTTGAGTAAATCAACAGGCCATTTATTCCTGGCCCTGTTTCCTCTCTGTCACTGAGCTCTGGAACTAGCCCCCAAGCACTCCCTCTTCAAAACAAGAGGCAGCCCAGGCTGCAGACATCTTGCAGGGACAGTTAAAGGCACAGCTCCTTTTTCCCGCGCCTCGTGGGCTGAGCGTGGGGCCAGCCCTGGACCCGGGGCTCTCTGAGGGCACCACTCAGCCCCCCGCAGGCGGTGCCCCCCGAAGTCGGGGGATGGCAGCCACTTGTTGCACTTGCCACCCCTCGACGTCCGCCTGCGGGGAGCTGGCACTTGCAAGTTTGCTCCAGCTCGGGGACAAAGGCACAACACGTGTGTCCAGCCACCGGGACATCTGGGGGAGACCGCTTCCGAAGCAGAGTGCTGCAAACAGGAATGAGCCAGGAACAGAGGCGGGGGGGCTGGAGAAGGGAGGTGGCTTTTTCCCCCTTGTTTTTCCCTCTCCCATTGTGGTTCTCTAATGATAATGGATTAGTTCATTATAAACAATTTCCAAACTGCTCCTAAACCTTCGGCTTAGTTTAATTGCTGCTCAGTGAGCACCGGCTCGTGAAGTGATGTCCACTGAACAGCAACACAACTTTGGAAGCAGGGCACAGAGCGACGATTTTCCTTCCAAACCGCCTTAATTTGGCCAAGATTTCTTTTTTTTGTTTAGAGCCAGGGAGTGACCTTCAACCAGAGGGAAGCACTCCACATGGGCACCGTGTGCCCCAGCATTCAATGGGCAGAAGGCAGCAGGGCCACGGGGAGAGCTCAGTTCATCCTCTGGTGCATAGCGATGCGCAACCTCCCCTCCCTGCCAGGACACTTCCCTCCAAGCGGCCACGGTGCCGTGCAAAGAGGCGATTCCCATCCAAGGCCCTGCTGGGGTTTCCTCAGGATGCTTCTCAGGTGAAGATGTGACTTCAAGGGTCTTGAAAAGTGAGAAGAGTGGGTCCGAGGCAGGTCCCCACTGCAAGCAGTTCCCCCAGCAAGAGCTCTGCTGAGCTGACGCTCGCTGAGCTCCGCTCCGAGGAGACACGGGGTGTCTAAGCACGCTCACTACAGCCAGGACCCTGCGGGAGGGTTGAATACAGAGGCATGGGTTTGATAATGACTTATTTCACAGAACAAAACCTGAAGGGCTGGGAAGCCTCCTCTAAGCCCAGGATGCCTCCAGGCTCCAAATTAGAAGAACATTTTAACCTTTGCACTCTTCAGATTTCAAGCTTTGTTACCATCCCCTAATCTGCTCCCTTAACCTTGACCAGAGAAGGACATTTATTTATTATTATTTTTTTAATTGTTATAAACACCATTTGCTGGATACACTCCACTGTAAACAGGAGACCTTTACACCCCCAGCTCTTCTCTTTCAGTGCTCTGCCTATTCAACAGAGCAAGAAACTTTTGTTTCCTGCTGACACACAGCTGCCTTCAAGTCGCTGCTGCAGCAAGCAGGGCAATTTTACCTCTTAGGTCAGGCAGCCAGGTTGACCCCTCACCTTTGACAGTGATCTTTATCTAGACTCCATCTTAATTATTTATCTCAGGAAGGTCAGAAAGAAAATGCCTCTCTCAGGACCCCTGCTGCCTCGGCCTGCGTAACTTGTTAAAATGCAAGTTCTTTGAGGATGGTAATTCAACCAGGGCAGTGAAGAAACTGATGCATCACTCTTATAACAATTAGGAAACGCTGATGTGTAGAAAATTGCTTTCAGCTCACAATTGTCATTCTTAAACCTGGCGATTGAGAAACTGTTCTCATAAAACTGTAAGACTCAGGAGGGCCCGCAGGTCTTTGCCAGTGAAACTGTAAAAGATTTCACATCATTTTGAAATCCATTAATGCATTTTTGCCTAAAAGTTCTCAAGTTCAGCAAAGACATAAACCTCAGATATAATAAAATTTGAAAACTCTTGGAAAACACAGATAATGTTTATATAAAGAATTCTTCAGAAACTTCAGCAGCATTAAAGCAGAAAGAGTTGTAACTAAAGTTTTAATAGAGTTATTAAAAATTTAATACTTTGCCTTCCTTGCAATAGTATTTCACAGCATAATTTAAGAAAAGCCACACACAATAAAAGGAAGAAAAAGGGAAAAAAAAAAAAAAAAAAAAAGCTTGTAGTAAAAAACTGGGGTATAATTTTCTTCAATCAACTCCAGCTCATGACTGCAATTACCCCAAATCTCTCCGAACCTTGCTGTGATACACCAGGGACAGGTCTTGGAGCCTCTGTGGGTGGCAACCTTTCATCTGCCTCTCAAACTGTTCTTTATTGTAAGGTTTCAAATTAGTGCTAGCAGCAATGAGCAAATTTGATAATTCGATCTCAAATTAGTTAATGTAATGTGCCAGGAACCACTAACTAAGGCATTGCAAAGATGAAAATGTATCTTTCCAGACTCAGGATGCAAGGTTAACCAGCCTGACATTTCATATTTGAAAAGTTGCTTTTTATTTTAATTAAAATGAAATTTTGCTTTAAATATCCCCCTCCCTTTTCATTCCCCGCAGTGTATTTTTCTCATGCTGCATGGAAAAACATACTACAAATACATGAGGCACTCATTCTTTCGTGATACTGCAGAAGTTTTGTCTGACCCAGATAGCTGTGAATTGGGTGGAAATCATTAGGATCAGATGCACCGATCGAGCCTTTGTAGACCGTCAAGTTAACTGGGGATATGTTTCCATGGCAGCTTTCAACGAAATGAGCCAGTGATTCACATTTCGGATCCTTATCTCCAGTTTACCCAAACTCATTTGTTCTGGAAATCCAAGATGAAATATTTAACAAAAAACAAAAACAAAAACCAACCCAACAACAACAAGAAAACCCCATCAAAACAACAACAGAGTTTTCCAGTGATTCTTGGTTTTGACAGGTTGGGACCATGAGGGCATTTCATTACACCTTGGAGGGTTTGCTTCTCTTTAAAGATGATGCCAGAGCGACCAGGTTTGATTTTTACGTACTTCTCTTTGTCTTGGAAGAACTTCTCACCCACCTCTATACTCACTTCTCCTTTCCAGGGCAACTAAACAAGCTGCAAAGCTCACCCCAGTCCTTGTGCATTTGCCCCCTTCCACAGCACCCATTCCATGTGTCAGCGGGACACGCTGGCCCAGCCTGTCACCCCACACGGCAGAGGCAGGAGCAAGCCAGTCTGCTGCCAGAGCTGCTGACCAGAAGCACCCACAGCCTGAGGAGCACGGAGCCAAGGTCTCCACCTCACCTAACCTCGAGCTGTGCCACCGATGGGGTGCAGGCTCGAAGGGAAGGACCGATCTTAAGGAGAATGGCGACCCAAGCGCCGGCCCCCAGCACCCCTACCCCTCGAGGTGCAAGTTGAGAGATGTGGGGGTCACAACCTTCTCCTCCCTTCTGTGTACAGTGCCTCCATCCCAGTCCCCTCCAGACACAGGCATTGCCAGTCTGCTACTGAAAGCCGTTCTCCTCCCTTCAGCCAAATAAAGACATCATTATTGAGACGGGTTGAGATATTAAACATGGGAGCCTGAGGGAGCCCCAGGTGGGAGTGTCTTAAAGCCACTGGGTGGAAAAGTATAAGGGGGGAATCATGTTCAAGACCCTTCTCTGAAGCCATCTGCGGGTTTCTAAGATTTTTAAGTTCCTCTTTCTTTCAGTTAACAATATCCATTAAAACTGACCAAACCTGTGACCAGCCTCAGCCTCCTGAAACGGAACTTTCTGGGGAATAAACAGATTTCAACATCTGAAAAAGCTGCCAAAGTCTGGAGCACCAGCAGGTCTGTCTGGACCAGACGAGTGCGAGCGGAACAATAAAATGCAGAAAGCTTTCCAAAACCCTATCACAGCCACTCCTAGTTAGACTCAGTAGGAAGCTCTGGCTCTTCCCTGGGCATTATTCTACATTAAGAGTACTGGTCACTGTCTACACTGGATTTGTACTAACGGGCAGATTTACTCCAACCCATTCCCTCTAACAGTAAGAACTGCATTTGAATCTAGATAAAACTTGAGACAACACAGCTGAGCTGAGGATCCACCCAGGGAAACGAACTCCCCGGACAAAAACTGCTTCATTTGTTGTTTGGTTTTATTTCCTTTTCATTTTTGGCTATGATGGAAAGATACTCACTGGAGGGAAAAAAAGTAAATGGACATAAAATTCCTCAACCAGCGGTTCTGCAAGACGCTGGGGAGCAGACGCCCGCCAGGCACGACCCAGCCTACCCTTCCCCGGGGGAATGCTGGCGTGCAGTGAAATTACCTGCAGCGTTTGAATGCTGGGCAGTTTGTTTTAAACTATGAGAAGCTGTGAAGCAAATTCTGGAAGTTAAAATGGAATGAAGGACTGGAAAGAGTTTGAAAAGCGTCCCTGTTGCGCCGGACTCCACACCTCAGTCGGAGCTGAAAGGCCTCCAGCCTGGAGCCGAGTGACAGATGATTCTCCCCTGAAATGTTTTAAAACGGAACAGAAGACGTTCTTTATCTGTGTGGTCTGAGCTCATTTACTCCAGGAGAAATCTCCAGCTCCTGCCCGACTGAAAGCCAGGTCTTGTTCTCCCATCTGATGGATGAATGGAATTTAGAAGTTTGATACTGTCCCCTGAGATGTCATTTAAATCCACAGATACATTCAGCAAGCAGGTAAAGTTATAATGTCATTCCACAGGCTCATCTCTCCCGCTCCCCACCCCCTCCCTCTCACATACGAGCCTGTCTTCACTTTCTCTCGCTGTTATAAATCACAACCCCTCCAAAGGAATTATCACATTTTCTTTCTTTGGAGATGTCTGGCTGGCTTTGCACGTTTTGCTGTGAAACGATAAAACAGAAAAGCAAACTCCTGCGCATGGCTTCTTAATCACCTGCCTACCGAAAGCAGCCATGAAAGACTGATTTCTTCGTTATTTTTAAGCTTTATAAACAAAGAAGGGAAAGTAAGAGCTTCTGCCGCTTCTCACTGTGAAGTTGTACTGATGTAAGCTACAGTGCCAGCTTTTCTGACTGCTTCTGCAAGGTGGGGAAAATACAGCTCAGGCCGCAGTTAGGATGGGCAGAAACAGCCCAGCATTACTTTATGGCAAACGTACCCATCTGCTTGAAACTCAAACCTAAATCTCAAGCTCTACCCTAATCTTTTGCAAAATATTTATGGCGGTTTGATTCCTTTTGCCTGTTCAAAACTTTGAAAGCAGAAGAATGCAGCACAGCAGCAGCAGAACAGAAGCAAGTCCTGTTTTGTGGAGCAAATGACTCATATGTGCTATTGACATCCACATAGATTCTTCTCCAGAACAGACTGTTCTCTGGGGTGACCGCTGCTGCTGAAGGGGACAGAAAAGGAAAATCTACCCAGTATAGCAACATATAGAACAGGAGGGGGACTGCATCTGAGGAGCCAGCAGAGATGCTCGCTCCTTCAGCCCATCCCCAGCCAGAGAGCCCTGGCCCGCTCCCTGCTCCGCGCCTGGGAGGCTGCCTCCGCTTCATCGCAGAAAGGGCTCCGGGACAGTTGGAGCTGCTACTGTTGTAATCCATCCAAGATGAATAGTAGAAAAGGCTGAAATAAAACCCAAGCTTCCTGTCCCATGTGTCTGCCAGACTGCTGGTAAAAGGTCAGGGGCATCCTCACTCCAGACTGGTAATTGCAAAAAATGAAGGAGGTGAACCCGAACCAGCAGATCAAAGGAGGAGAGGAAAGGAGAGGATTTTACAGGGAACAGACTGACTACAGGGGCAAGACATTAGGGGGAAAAAATATCTCGTAATAGAAAAAAGCCAGGGTAATTAGCATTGCCTCCATGAATCAGTCGGATACCAAGTAAAACTGAGCAGATAACTATAATGATCACGGGCCAAGCATTTACTCCTATTAAAGCAGAACACGTTGATGGTTTATTTCAGAAAATATTCTCTCAAAGTTTTAATAACCAGTCACGTACAAGTGCTGCAAAACTTGCTTCTCAGTGACTGGGAAAAAAACAAAACCGCAGCACGATCAGAATCGTCACAATTACAGCACAGCAGATTTCAGAGCCCAACAATTTGCTCGGACATCCCAAGCAACTGTTGCTGCCCCGCAGCCCCCGTGGCACCCGGTCCCTCCGACGATGGCCACCCACAGCATCCCCACACAGCACGGCCAGAGGACTCTGACCTACCACCGGCACTCCAAATTCCCTTCCACTTTCACTCCTTCTGAAAAGCTCAGAAAGCTCTTCTACGCACAAACCCCAACATTTCCTCCCTCTGAAGGCGGGTAGAGCGCGGCTGCAAATGCCGACGCGGCAGGGACAGCGCTTCTGACGGCCCAGGCTCTACGGTGAAAGGGATTCCCTGGCTTTCAGGTCTGTGTATTTAATAAACTAATCCACTAATGACATGTCCTATCTAAATGAGCAAGATTAGGCAACTAAACAGTATTTTGCAACCAAAATGGATAATAAATCATGCCTTTGGAAGTGCTAATGGTGCTCACATTTATTCCTGTTAATACTTCCTGGTTCTGAAAGCTGGGCCAGTTCCAGCGATCATGTGTTACAAACTTTCCCGCTGAAGGATTTGGGTTCCTCTAGGCTTGATTCCAGTTATAACTGGCAGCTAATACTTTCACACATTCACAAATCCCTAACTCCTCCCCGAGAGCAGAAGAGAGAGGAGAGGTTTTGGCTTGGGTCAGCAGATCTCGGAGTGTTACAGAAATGAATGGGAAGTGATGCAGTCCCCTCTAAACATCGGGCTCCGACACTGAGAGCTCTTCATAAACGTATGCTCATTATGTTACACGCTGAGATATATGGCTGTACACATCTGCACACCTATGTAATACCCTGCAAAAAAAGTCCCCTTAATAGTACCGTACAGAAATGCAGCATTATAAATTTTCTTTCAGCCCTACAGAAGCACCACTATACACTCTAAGTTAAACACGCTTCTGTGAGAACCAACCAAGCCGCTGACAGGAATCACAAGTGCACAGCGTTCAAGAAATGGGAGAAGTGGGATGCCCTAAGACACCAAACAGGAGACAGAAACCTGGGAGCACCTCAGAACGACACAGCTTGGGGGTTCACCACTGACTTCCCCACTCCAGCCTTCAGCCAGTCACCAGGTCTCTCAGAGGTTCAATTTACTGCCTGTAAGAAGTGACATTAATACTTGGGGGGCTGATCAGGGTGACATGGGAATTAGCTGATGTCCACACAGTCCTCTGGAAACCAAAAAGCCAAATATGCCACTAGGTTGAGGACAGAAAATAATTTGATTCCTATACTGCTGGTCAATTAAATATGACACAAAACCTTAAATCTAACCCGCGTCGCAGACGGCATCCTCATCATCGAGCAGACGCCACCAAGCCACCAGAAGAAACTCCACCCGCTGTCAGCATCAGTGATCATCAGATGCACCAGGTAAACTCTAACACAGTGAATTTATGGAACCCCAAGTCTGTGGGGTGCAGGAAACGATACTGTTTCATAATTTCTTCAAAAAACTACTCGAGTTTCCCAAACGCGCTCCTTGCTTTTCAAAATCCATGCCCGCACACATTGGGCATTGTAAAATACTTCTCCACTGGACCTGACAACACCTACATCCGAGACCCTCAAGCACCTTTCAGAAGTTATTTCTGGAAATGTTGAATCTCGTAACAGCAATAAAAGGAAAATATTGTTGTAGCCAAAATAAATGTCTATTTGGAATGCGTTTGAAAAGCCCCGGAATATTTGCGTAAGTTTTAAACACTGGCCTGCACAGAACAGCAGCTTGACTGTTGAGATACAGCACGGAGCAGGGTAAATTCATAAAGACCTCGTCGTTGATTTGTCTCTTTAAAGGAAATGCTCAGTAAGATAAAAGTCTGAATTCTGATTCTTTTGCAGTTGAATCAGAATCCTGTTCTGTCTTCTACCACATCACTTACCAAGCATGAAATCTAAACCAACAACCATAAACAGCCTCAGCGCTGCATATTTTGATCAGGTTGCTGAAGACCAAGTTCATGTCACTCACAAGGTCAGCTCGCTGAAAGCACACCAAAGCCTTCACGTGTCATCCGAAAAAGACAGGCACAAGAGATGGGAGATCCCAGCAAGGACGTGCAAAAATATTCGCAACTTAAGCAAAAGTGAGAAAACTCTGGTTTCAAGGCTCCACTAAAACTAGACAGGGTTTGAACTCGGTACCTTTCTAAGGAAAAAAAAAATAATCTCTGTGATGCTTGTAGTCACTTCACAACTGCCTAATGAGACCAGAAACGAGTGGCTTGGTCCATGCAAAGGCCAAGGAGATCCAGTCCACAAGAGCTCTGATCTTTCAAAATCAGGCAGCCTACCTGCGCACTACGAAGGAAACCGTTCCTAGGTCAGGTCTCCCTTTTGGTGCGTAATCTGATGTGTAAGCGAAGCTCATGGGCAGGGGGCAATAGCAGGAGAATAACGGTTGTTTAACCAAGTAAAATACACTCCCTCTGTAAAAAGCCCTTCCACGTGTGCACGCCTCCCAAAACCAAACCAAACCAGCAGAGCTGCAAGGCACGTATTTAAGACTAGACAGTGGGATTTCAGTGATTCTGCCTGCCCTCATTTACACCAGGATCTGGACACCCTCCTTTTTTTCTTTGAGCCTCAGCACTCAGACCCGGTAAACCTTTTAATTTTATTTGTCCAGAAGGAAAACCAGATGATAAAAGAGATCAACTCTAGAAATACAGAGCATGGGTTCAGGGTTTTTTTGAATAGAAACAACAATAATGCTTCTCTCGAGCTCAGAACGGTATCTCGGAACAGTGGAATGATTGTTGTAGGAGTGAATCTGGTTTTCATTAGGGGGAAGTGATGGGTCCAATTTCTGCTGGGGACTGTTTGCTTGCATCTCTTGTTTGTGCTCGGCGTTGGCAGTTAACCCTTTAAGGTGTGGGTAGCAGAGCCTGCCGGCCCCGTCCCGCCCTCCCCTGGCACCGCACACGGGGCTAACGGGGTAACTGCGCAGAACACCGGAAAGTCCCTCAGGTAACGTCTGTAGCCAAGCTTAGGGGATAGGCAAACTTCCATCTTTGGTCTCCACTTGGAAGGAATTTAGAAATGGATTATGGGCTGGAGAGCCTGCTTTGCACAAAAAAGAATGATCTATACGTGCACCTGCATACACTCACACCTATAAACCGGCTGAAGTGTCAGGGACAGAAATGAAGACCAGGTTGGTTTTGCACGACCAGGTGCCCTCCAGGTGAATGTGGCACTTGTGAAGGGATTCACCAAGCGGGGTCAGAACCTTTGCAGCCACAACAAACCTCTACAGCCTCCACCGCCTGCCAGGAGAGGACAGGAGGGACCATCCTTCTCTGCACCGCCCTCACATCCCAATGAGTGGTGGAGCACTGGGCTAATTATATGGGAGATACCAACTCAAAGACAGCAGAGAAAACTTCGGAATTGCTAACTTCTATTTTAATACACTCGTTTAAGCTAAATATTTACTAATTTCATACTAGCATATTGTTATAGCAGCATATTACTGTATCAGCATATAACAGTAAACTGTTACTGCGTATTCAGTCCAAGTTTCACATTCCCCAGATATAATAAAATCCCACAGTTACACAATGGCAATGAATTACTGGATTAATTTCACTTCTTCTTTTATTCACAAGTTTCTATGAATTAACTGTCAAACTCTGTCATGTATTCACTACTCAGAGTTACTGGCTTTGTGCACATTTGCGACTGCTTCTTGATTTACTTATGCTTTGCAAGCAGCTCACCTCAAATTTGGCTCTTATTCCTGACATTGATAAAACCTCCCATATCACCCCAGCTAGAAGTGAGCGTCTCCATTAAATTTTCATGCGACGACAATGCAATAATGAAATGTTCTCTAGTTAGGAAATAATTCATCAATATCAATACCGTCATTTATATTATTTAGTAATTAAAATGCCCCCTCCACAGCAAGCGCTGCCCAAACCGCACAGAAAGGTCTTGGAGTTTAAAGGCAGAAAGACTTTTTTAGGCAAGCTCAGGGTTGCTTTGCAAGATGCGGACTTCGGTGCTCAGCTACCGGTTTTAACGCGCTACAAGCAAGTCAGCCCAGTGCCCACCCGCTGCTGGGCCGCAAGACTGACCCCGAACAGGCCAAAGAGGTGCAGTGCACATCAGGTCCTGAAGGGAGCTACTCAGTTTTGTTAAAACCGAGCAACTAGCCCCCTTTCAACCGAGGGATTTTTCCAATTGCATCCATTCCGCAGTAACCAGCCCAAAGGAGCGCGGTCGGCTGTGGCAACGCTTACGTTTTGCAGATCTGGGGGTAAGTAGCAAATGAGATCACCTGCAGCTGGTGATCTGCCCTACACTGCCCTAAATCCTTCCTCCCGCTAGTTCTGTAAACAACAGCCTACCTTTACACAGCGCTGCTCACACCATGCCCTCCAAACAGGCCAGGGCAACATTGGTGTTTTGAAACCTGAAACTGATGGTTTCATTTCCTTCACAGACCTCAAATCCAGCGCAAGTCGGCCACCAGGTTCGTGAGCTGCCCCAGGACTCTACCGAGAGCTGCCCCGGGACCCTACCGAGAGCTGCCCCGGGACCCTACCGAGAGCTGCCGGGTGCATCTCAGAGTTAATTCTCGAGGCTTATCCTCTGTCTCATCACTGCGCCTGGTAGGCTCAGAGCCAGAGCAAGCTCCATTGTTCTGGGTGCTCCTCACAGACATAAACAAGCACAGTCTCTGCCGAGAGGAGTTTATAGTCAAAGCCCCTTATTCTGCAGTGAATTCACTGCACACCCACACAGCATCCCACTGCAACGCCAAAGAATTTTCAAGATGACAAAAAATGTGAGATAGGGGAGGAAAATAAGGAAAGAGGGTGAGATTATCAGTGACAGACAGATCTGATACTACAGACTTTATATCATGTGAGCGGCCCAGAAGAGAACTGCAGTTGGTGTCTGGCCCTAAATATCAGAATTAGACACAACATGTGCATAATGCCCAAGCTTTATTCATTAGGTTTGATTCACCTCCTGATTACCCGGGATGGGAATGCTAAAGAGGACACGCTAGGATAGAACGTTTGCTTGAAGTGAGATTTCCTGGGCTCTCCTCTTTCCTCAACACCTCCCCTACCAATCCCAAGCACCCCGAACATCATTCACAAACGCACTCACAGACTAGATTTCAGATATAAAATGACAATCTCACCCAGTTCAACAGCCATCTCCACTCATCTTGAAGCTACTCTGAACAGATTTGTCCCATTGCGTTGCCCTCAGCGCTAGTCTATCCATGAAAAACAGAGGAACCCCCCCCAAGCCTCTGTCCCCTCCAGCGCCACCACCATCACCTTCTCAGGGCACAAAACTGCATAAATAAATAAGGGGGGGGGATTACTCTGTCAAAAGGCTTCTTGGTTAGATAAATCCTGGTAGTCAGCCACTAAACTAATACATGCAGAACATCAACAAGTGTAAAAGACATCGTCGCCACCTCTTGCTGAAATTCTTTTCTGCCCTCCCATTACAGCCATTCACTGCATTTCACTGGTCCTTTGGAAGGAGTTGCTGTGGTGGGAAAATCCTGCTCACCCTTTTACTGGAGGGAAACCTCTTAGACGCCCCCTCCCCTTTATATCGAACGCGTTCTTGCAGACATATACCAGAAAAGAGCACCAAGGCTGTAGCAGCAAGAGATGCTTTCGCTTGGGTCCTTGCCCTTCGCCCGATCCCCAGCGAACGGCGTTCAGCATAACCGCAGTATGGCGGGTCACGAAGTGCTTGTGGCAGCACGTGTAAGGCAGCGTTCCCCCCTTTGCCCTCTGCCAGCACATTTCAGGCTCCTCAGAGCCATGTATTTTATGCCTTTTTTCTGTTCAGATAATTCCCCAAATTACTTCAAAGCCCTTTTGCTGCACTCCATACATTTATTATAAACTAGGTGTCTTAAGCCAAAACATTAATTGCATCTTCTAGAAAGGAGAAAAACAAGCACATTTAGTAATGTATTCATTAAGGGACTGATTGACACAGCCAGAAACAGGGGTTTAAATTCAAACCGTACAGGAGGACAGAGTGCTGGGAGTTTCCAGTACTCAGCTTCAGTAATCTCACCTCTCTGTGGTTTATCTCTGCAAGTCGGATAATTTATCCTCCTCACGGCAAGACAAAAAGGGAACTTGGCAGAGGGGGCAAGACAGAAGTAGACATTTTCTAAGTGCTAAGTGCTAACGTTTCTGAAGATAATTTTTGCTAAAGGTTTCTAAACAGCCCCTGTCAGCCAAGTTGTATTTTGTTATTTCAAAGTGACTGTGGGAGTCTAATCCAGTTCAAACCCTTTGTAAATTTTAATGGAAATGTTCATACACAAAGGACAAAAAAATGCCTAGCTGCTGTTAGACATTCAGGAAATCTAAATCTAATTTGCACTCCTAATCAGCGCCACAATCTCAGCGATGCCTGTCGTTTCTCTGCTCCCTTACTGCAATTTCAACTGCAGTATCTCTTCTATATCAAAACACAGTTCTATACACAGGCTTACAGACATTTCCATCTACAGAACAAAATGCAGCTTTAGTTAATCACGGGGGGGAGAAAAAAAAAAACAAGTAGAATTTTCTTAAACAAACCCCAAAAGAATGGTTTGTTGCTATAACTTAGAACTGTGTGGAAACGGAGTGAAAAAAAAAGATATGACACCCATCAAAGATGAAGTGGGCTTCCCCCCTCCCCCCCACTTACAGAAGATAATAAACATCCTCATGCATATTAAAGCCACAGATTCCCTGAAGTAGGTGTGCAAAGTACCTTTCTCAGTCGGAAAGGAAGAAGGAGAGCTGACTAATTCTGCCCAGGAAAGAAAAGGACACAGGACCTGTGAGAGAGCTGCCCTGACACCGAGAGGACACAACGGTGCTCTGTCCCGCACCGTCCCATCAGCACTTCCCAACAGCAGCTACGACAGAGCAGAGGAAATCCTAGGAAAGAAATGTGAATGCTCGATGCTTAAACAGACTCAAATGCTTAGAGGTATGAATTAAACACAATTATGCTGCTGAAAGATGGGGAGAAAGCTCCGGTGGCCATTCTGCAGATGGTGAGCTGAGGTGCAGAGCAGGACCACGGCCGAACACCATCAGGAAACCCAACAGTCTTGACCTACAGTACTTTGCTCTAACTGCCTAATTTGAGTCTTCAGAAATTTTGGGCCTCACTAATTATGGATAATCCTACAAAAAATGAAGTTCATCAGGAACAAACAGAGGACCTCCTTCATCACCCAGCTTGGAAGGTTAAGCAGACCGCAGTATGCATTAGAAGACCACGTACCGAGGCATTCCTTTCCCATTCAGTGTTTTAATACATCACCAGCTTTACGTTAACTACACCTATTTCTAAGGTTTCTTCTGATTTTCCCAGCAACACAACAAACTTAAGCAGTATATTATTAAAATGACAATTTATTAATATAATCCCACGGGAGGAAAGCAATGGATGAGGCCTGGATGGGGCCAAACTCAAGCAGTTGTTCAGAGACCCCAAAGGTAGAACTAAACTTCAGCTACTCTGCGTGATCCGTGAGCCCTCTGACGTTGCCCCCCTGCTTCCTTCTGCTACAGGGCTCAGAGCCCTGGGCATCAGCGCTCGGTTAGGCACGGGGAGAAGGCCCTACTTACACCGAGCAGTTGAAGCATGCTTTCTAGCTTACCAGTGACTTCAGCTGGAGAGGATATTGAGTAAGATTAATCCTTGTATTAAGTTGTTGGCTTATATCTTGGTAGAGAAATACATTTCAAAGCAGAATTTATTTTCTCATTCTGAACAGGGTAAATGTAAATGCATCGATACTACAACCTTAAAAACGCTTGTAAAGTGAGAGATTCATTCACATCACCTCCCCCGGGGATTTATCCTAACGAATTCCTAACCAAACATCATCAGCTGTTTCAGCATCCTAGGCTGGTTCCAATCCCAGACACCACTAGGGAAGAGCCTGCTGAGTAGCCCGGAGCCGAGTTCCACACCGCTCCCTGTTCCGCAAAGCCACCTGCGCACGGACCCGCTCGAAATCAAGCTGTCACTTGCAATGCTGAGACTGAAGTCTTATGGTATGAAAACAAATAGATATTTTAAATAAATATTTATATAAAAGCCCATACACAAAACAGACTTACTTTGCAGGGTCCTTGCAACAGAGAAACATCTCGGGACTCTGCCCTGCTCTGTTTTGGGAAAGGAGCCACATTTCTTAAGGCCGTATGAAAAATGTAACGTGCAGGGGGAGTTTAAGGTTAAATTACTGTACGTGAAATTCTTTAAGAGCTGTATTAACACCTGTGGCAAGTTGATCCTTAGTGAACAGAGAGGCTGTGCCCCAAAGATGGGACAGCCCCTCTGGGTGGCACAGCAGCAGGTGCCCAGGGCGGGCAGCAATGACCGGCCTGGAGGAGAAGCAGCAACTCTGCCACGTAGGGACTCAGTGAGTCACTGCTGGCTCTTCTTGTTCTGTCTTCTGCCCCTAGAGCTCCAGAGGGGAGAGAAACTCAAACACGGTCCAGACTAAACTGAAGGAAGAGAGGAAAGTCCTAGTGCGTTCCTCTAGGATGCAGGAGAACTGTATCTGCTGGAAGGAAAGGCTACACAGTTCCTTCCAGCGTAGGGAAACCTTTTCCCTGTGAAAATAAAGACCCAAACAGCCCAGAAAGCCAACCTGTTCCAACAATCTCTTTGAAAACAAGTCCATAATACCACTGGAGAGAAAGGGTTCCCCCAAACCAAACACTATTCATGAATTTACCTAAAGTGGCTTCCCATATAATCACCAGCTCGTGGCCGACGTACCTGAATCTATTTATGAAGTAATAATGGAATTATATTTAAAGCGCAGGATCAAAGATCGGCATCGTTGATAAGTCCACGCTCCAACTTTGCCCCTGGCAATACTGCAGCTCTATTAATGCCTTGTCCTGGGTCATAGCTGGATGAATCTCTGCACAGACACCAGCAGAGCTTTACCCAGATACTATTATCAAACCCAGCGTCCACGGCGCCTCTAGGTCTCATTATAATACCGCACGGAGGTGCGGGGCTGAGATGCAAATGTTTATGCTGATTATCGTATCTAAGATCCCTGCACGTTCTCAGCTGCAACTGCTGGAATACGGATGACAAGTCACTTGCAGAGACTTGCAGGGTCTGCCCAGGTGCCGGGTTGTCCCCCGGCCGAGCTCTGGCAGCGGCGCTCGCCGCAGCAACTCCGGTACCGGGACGGGAGGAGAAATAAACCCACCAACTGTTCCCAGGAGCTCCCCTGATCGTGTCACCGCTTCTCAAGATTCTGTCCGGCATGGGACGTTTGTTACTGGAGGCTTTTACAGCGGATTTTTGCAATTCTCGGAATCTCAGACTTCAAAAAGGCAGTTTTTAAAAATCTCAGAAATGCATTTATAGAAGTCTGAAAAATTCTCTAAAAAGCTCTGCAACAGGAACACGCGGGGAGGAAACAGCCTAAGCTTACTCACGGCATAAATACAACCATATGCTGTGGATCGCTGGAATTCAAACAAAAATATTGAGAACGGTTAAAAATCTTGAGCGATGCTTTTGACTGGATCTAAAAGGATTATGATTTTTTTCCTAAGAATATATAATTGATAAATTTAATTGCTGTCTTCAACCATTTCTGTTTGCTTGAAACTGCTGCAGTGTACTAGCGTGTAGTATCTTTCTTAAATGGGACACTGAAATTCCAGATCCTACACTCTCCCTCCACAAGAA
>JAAGNO010027515.1:25758-39756 GCA_033439905.1 Ceryle rudis
TGCAGTGTACTAGCGTGTAGTATCTTTCTTAAATGGGACACTGAAATTCCAGATCCTACACTCTCCCTCCACAAGAAAAGGTTTAATTTTAAAAATTACAGACACTATCTTTGAAAAAATGATTCTTTTAAGCTGTCTCATGGCAAGGAAACTCCGTCCTTGCCCCCAGCGGACAGCACAAGGTGACTCAGATCATTTAAACGCTGAGCCTTCCAAAGGCTCTGGAGGAATTAGGGAGGAATTAGCATCAGCTACAGGTACCTCAGCACGTAAGGTGACAAAACTCAGGCGCCCACCATCCACCCGCCTTGCACCAGCTCCGCGCTGCGGCACGGGGGCTACAACCGAGATGGGCAACGCAGCAGCAAAAGCGCCGGGCTAGAAATCCATGGTTTGACAAAACAATCCCGGGACAAGTGCGACAGGAATACTCACTCATATCTCTGTCCCCTGTTATCATGAGAAAATGTCACATAAAGTAACTCTTGTTCGTGTCCTTTATGCTCAAATTTATAACTGTCTCAGACGGTGCAGTCAAGGGTGAAGGTTATTTGTGTCATACTTGCCAAGAAAGTGCCCCTTTCAACACTTAAGGAACACAGTCAAACTACAGATAAAGAAGCAGACAAAAAAGATTCTGTCTTTTTCAAGTATTATTTATCTCCTCTGTGTTCTTTGTTTCCCTTATGGTGGAGATACCAGCTGGAGTAAGATTCACGGACTTAAATCCTTGAACCCAAGTGTGTCATTTAATTTTCTTTCACTTGAAACTAACATGAGATGGGAATATCAAGGGTCGAACTTGAAACGCACCCTTCGGAAGCACTAGGGCGTTCTTTTTCCCAAGATACAGGTCTCAAGTTGATACTCAAAAACCTGTTTGATAGAGCTAAGAGTAAAGATAATGCAAAGTTCCCTATGGGAAGCTCAGCTGGGCTAAATATTATTGGTGGGGTTTTTTTCTACTTAAAGTTTGCCAATAAGGAACGAGACTTTATGATGACTCCCAGTGTACTAAACACAGTATTTACAGACAGAGCCTGTCAGCTCAGGGCACTTGCCCATTTGCAGGCAGAACTACTCAAAGCAAACACCAGTCTCGCAGAACTACAGGCACGAAACGGCTCCAGACGCAATGAACCAGAGTCCTCTCAAAGTCCTCACTCTTTATGCCAGTCCCATGCCAACGCTGTTTGGACAAAGGACAGGCAGAAGGCCCCGAGGTGCTCACAGAGAAGCAGAAGGAGCTCATCCTCAGGATTAGGTCTGAGCTCCCTCACTCTGTGTCAGGTTCTCGGGCACGACAAAGTGTTGCTTAAGTTTACTTGAAGATTAGATCATTTTTTCCCCTCACGCCAGAGTCGTCTACAAAGCGACTCCCACCACGAGGAAGGGGCCGCGATGCGGGAGGGAGCTGGGGGTGCCGGCTCAGGAGAGGCGGCTTCTGCCCCGCTGCCCTGCTCGGGGGCCAGGCCCTCTCCTAATAACACTGGTAAGACAGTTAATAAGACTCCCGATGAATGATTAGTATGGATTTCTGCACTGCTAATTTCCGTAACTATCACTCTTTGAAAGACAGCTCCAGGGATTTTGGGTCCGGGGTGCCTCTGTCTCTCCAAACACAGAGCTGCATTATATGACACAGTTCAAATTGGCATATCCCGTTTCACTGATCTAATGTGCGCTGCACTTTAAAATGATACAATATTTTGAAACATGCAACTACTTTACTGATACCGTCTGTGCCTAAAAGCCTCAGCGCAGCTCCAACAATGGCTCGTATCTTATTCTTTTGAAAGTAATACAAAGCCTTGGCATGCGCTTGATACTTTTTTATCCGTCGCTTTGAGACTTCGCATGGAGATCTGCGTCCCCGAGGAGCGTGGCCCTTCCTCCCGGCCCCGAACCCGTGGTCCCGCAGCCCAAGGGCAGGTTTCTCAGCCCTCGCCGCATCACGTTCACGGCAGGGGCGCGTTCAGCCGCCACACCGCTAAAAGCACCCAACGGTTCCCACGTGCTCTTTGCCAAACGAAATCCGGGCCCGTTGATTCTGCAGCGGGCACCGAGAGCACGCACGGGGGGTTGAGCTGTCCTCAGAATCACCCCCACACCCAAACAAGGAGGAGAGCACCCGTGGCTTTTGTTAACAGCGTTCTTCTCCGCGACGCAGAGGGATCTGGGGTGACAAACTCCAGGCAAATCCGCAAAGCGGGAACAGAAACCGTGTCAATGCAAAGCGCCTCATGCTCCTTCACACGCCCGTACCTGTGCCAGGCCCCCAACCCCTCCCCAGCAAAAAGGCCGTATTTAGGCCAGAGCAGACAGTTTGACACAATTCTGTTTTGCGATCAACTTGTTGGACAGGTTGCTCATTCATTCCTTAGCACAAAAAACTGTTTGAATGAATTTTCCTCCGTCTATCTATTCACACACACAGGCACAGACACCCCTGTCCTACTCTAACTTCAGAAGCAGCAAAACCAAACCTGTCCTGTCAGTTTTCCTTTTTGCAGATCTCTCCTCTGCTAGTGACCTCTTGGAAGCAGAATTTTCTGTAGCAGTCATCAACCCCAGAATTATTACTAGGAATTTAACCTGGGGTTCTGGAGGCAAACCAAATAAAAACAGCCCCAAAGGCAACAAATGGATGAATTATTTAAAACTGCTACCGCTGGGTTTGACCAACGCTCCTGAATCCTAGTAAGAACTCAAAATGAAAGCACAAAGTCAAACTTGAAGGTGTATCTATGCATATAGATTACACCACATGCCAACTACTTATATTAAATGAAGTGTATTTTCCTAAGTTAATTATTGCCATTTTCGTACTCAGCCTCCAGAGTACTCTGTACTGGAATACAGCGGTGAAAATACCTGAAAGCTTGAGACAATGTCCAAGTTCCTGTCAGAATGGAATGTAATTAGTGCAAATTAAGCAGCATCCTGGAAAGGAGGAGGTCAGAGAGAACTGGCAGGGTCGAACTGGGTCATTACCAAGCATTTTTATAGCGAGGCAAGCAGGAGGGATACCAGGTTACCCACTGCCACTGTACTCTGAACTCTGGCTCTGCGTCCCCGACCTGCCTTGTCACAGAAATTGGGACTGGGATCCATCACTTCTATCAGCAGCAGCCAAAGAGCCACCGATTTAAAAGCGTAAGAAGAAAGTAATAATCAGGATGGTTGTTCTCTTCTGCCCTTTTTGAATTTAACTTTTTAAAGCTGGAGAAAAAAAAAAGGAAAGGACTCATGAAAGCCCCGTGGAGCGTTACATCTTCGTGCTTGGTTTCATGGCATTAGGTGGCTCGGGAGGAGAAGACTTCAAGCCCGTTCATCCACAAAGGGTGGTTCAAGTAAGGCACTGCCAGTCTTCTCTGAAACATCCACCGCTTGCCTGGTCTGCAGGCCTGGAAAAGATGCCCTCCTGAGGCCATTTCAGTCTGGTGGGTAGTCCTTGATCTGTCGTCACTGATTTCTTTGTTACTTCCCAGAAGACATCGGAATATTGGACTAGAATGGAGGGGTTCACAGACACAGATGCACATGCACTCGGGCACCGATACACAGCTACCTAGGGAGGTATCTGTGTCAGTGCTGGCTGCTGGGGGCTCACCAGCAGCTGGTGGCTATCTCTCTGGCCATCCCAGTCTGCTGGGTTAGAAATTCCTCCGCGTGCAGGCTCAGTCCTGCATGTTGGTAAGAGGGATTTTTCACTACGCCCTTTGCAGCCACGCACTCGAACTGTTAGGCATCCCGAACAACATTTCTTTCCAATAATTCAGTCTTTAATGAGTTATAACCACAAAGTGGTAGGCGTTGCAAGATTATCCTCTTGAGCATTTACTACCATTTTAAGTCTTTTGCTCTAACCAAACTATTCCCCATTTCTGTCAGCAGGGTAAAACTCAAGAGTTTTGCCTGTTCAGCGAACACGGAGCCTCTCGCCCACAGAAGAGAACTTCACCAGCCTGAGAGCCCGTAGACGAGACTGTGACGGACCTTCCGCAGAAGAAACGTCCCAGCAGAACATCCGCACCACGCTGAGGTTTTGGAAAGGTACGCAGCGCGTTAGGCACCCGCTCCACCCAGAAGGCAGTGGGATACAGAGCGTATCATTCTCCCAAGCCAATGTGAAATTTCTGGCAAAAATTGCCTCGATGTGGCAGCTGGACTGGCTGAACTGGTAGCTCTGTGTGTGTTTTGAACGCAACTGAAATCACTTTGACGCGTAATGCTGAAAAGGTCCTTCATGGTGGATAATCGCCCTGGCTGTTTTCTGTGTCAGGAGCACGAACACCAGTCCCTCCTCGCAGACCAAAGACAGCTTCTGTAAATTATTTCTTTCTGTCGCACTGGAATTTTACATATCAGAAAAAGCTGCGGGGCGTGGGGGGTGAAGGTGAGAAAGATAACTCGGCGTAGGTCACGCTCTGATTTAGGTGAGCTTTTCACGCGTTTCTGCTCCGTAGCTGCACAGACCGAGGTCTCGATGGTATAGACTTTTTCTCGTGTCTGACAAAACACTAGAAAACCCCTCCAGCATGACAACAAAAAAATAAATATCAAAAGAACATTTGAAGAGCTCAATAAATTGATCATATTCTGCTGAACCTTCACCCTTGTAACGATAGTACCATTTAAATGCTAATGCCATTTTTAAAAAAGTCAATTACAGGAGTTTTAAAGTAATGGAGTCAGCAGTCTTGATGTAAATCTGTTATATTAATCTGCTCCCTACACTGTATCCATGGGCACTGATGCATTCACCCCCTTTTCCCTGGAGGTAATGTTCCCTCGCAGTGGTACCAGTAATTGAATCAAGTTGATACAGACACCAAAAATATTGTAAGTCTTGTAGGTAATGAAAAGCATATGTTGATAAAGGCAGTTGCTGTATTTTTGGACAGAAGAGCACTGACATTTGGGAAGTTCAAAATTAGAATTAACCCTTTGATGATGAAGTGACCTGAAATTGTCTTCACCAACTCTGCTAATTTCGCCGAGAAAAGCCGCCTGAGATCTGCCACCAACCAACCAGGATCCTTTATCTCCCATTTTCCCTGCTTCTTCCCAATTAAATTCACTTCCATAAAAGCTGATTTTTTCATTTTTTTTTTTCAAAGTGGTTCAGATGAAATGTAAGAAGATCAGAAAATAAACATTGCTGGGGTTCAAATTAAGTTCTGTGCCTTTTTTTTGAGCCTGACTGAAGTTGGAAAGTCACGCCAAAAGAGATGTTCAGATTGTGCTTTGCGTGTGCAGGTAAAATGGATGCACTGGAAATCTCCAGGAGCCAGCCCCTACTCAGGAGATTTTGGGTGCAATCAGATAAGTCAGGCATCTGCAGCCAGAGTTTGTCACGTCTTAAACCAACCGTTACAAGCCTATTAACTTAAAAAGAGCCTAAGAATGTCCCATAAATTAACGGAAAGAGGCTGAAAATGCAAGAAAAAGAGGCTGCATTCCTCGCGCTGCGCCGCACTGCAACGCACCGTGTTGTATTTGCAGTGAGCCCAACGCGGTCCCACGCTGGAGCCCCTAAGAGGCTGCAAAGCGCGATGTGCACAAACCGTGCGTACAACAACCAGATAAACCCAGACCAGAGCAAACACACACGCAGAACTAACACGAGGAGAGAGACTTGTAGTTGGGAACAACCTTGGATAAAGCCCAGCCTTTTGCAGTTCTCCAGGCCATGTCTGCCCATAACGTACCGTGCCAGTTCTTCAGATTAAAGCAGAAGTGGCTCCTTCCCACATCACGCACAATTATGAAGGGCTTTTTATAACCGAGGTTTCCTGGGCACGCTCAGAATCCCTTCACCACCTGAGGGATCAGTGATGATGCACACGTACCCAGAGAGCTATCCCAGGCTTGATGATGTTACCAAGTCACAAACCACCGGTTTAGGAATAAATACTGGTCACGGCCATTAGCCATTAATAACTTTTCCATCGGTCGCATCAACGTGAGGACTGAAGGGTTGGCAGTAACCCGCAGCAGCAGAGCACCGCTTTGGGATCTGCCACCCTCTGCTTCAGCACAAATACAGGGCCTGGCTCCTCTGGCTGCTGCCCTGTAAGCCCAGCCTGATGGGCAAATTTACCAACTACTCACCCAGTTTGTGAACTGGGGCCAGAAGAGCGAAGTGCAGAAGGTGGACGGTGCTCAGACTTCTGCCCAGAAGGCTGCAGAGGGTCCAAAGAGATCCATGGTTGGGCAGCTTTCTCGGCTCCCCCAACACATAAAAGCCGGAACATCCCTCACGTTAAAGAAGATTCATTTTGGTTCACGAAAATAGGAGACTATGAACACGAAGAGAGAGGCTGAACTCCCCGAGTGACGACACGAAGTACTATCAACACCTACACGTACCCCCGCCTTTGCCCGCACACGTGTATAAAGAAGCATCATCGCTTGTGACAGAGCAATAAAGCCAACTGAGTGGTGCCCGACAGCAAGAGCTATAAAAAATGAGACCAAACAAACATGGGTTTGTAAGTAGTAAGAAGCAAACTGCATTCACCACTCCTCTGAAACGGAGAAAGCGCTTCCAGATAACGGAAGTTGCCACTGAACACATCCAACTTGTTACACAAACAGGCGGCTGCTTTTGCTGTTAGGAAGGGGGCTGATTAACGGTTCATCAAGATTTTCCCGCCTCTGCCCTTTGTGAATTAATTTTCAAGTGCAGGTCTAGTAATATTTTAGCAAATGTCCCACGCACACGCCAGGGGAATATTTCCAGTACCGTTATAAATCTGAACAATTTGGAACAGGGCGCTCACAGTTATTCTATTAGCTCCGGGCCTTATTCTGCTCTGGTTCAGGGGTTAAAGGGATCCGCACAGTATTAAAACAAGTTTCAGGCAGCTCCAAGTTAACCACAAATTCAGAACATGTCTAACAACATTTCAACATTCTCAAAACCTGGAACTTTTCCCAAAATACTGCAGGCTCTAATATCTCGAGAAATCAATCTAGAATTTCAGAGAAGTTTTGTTACAACCAAAGCCACTTGATATCTGTATTCCAGCCTTTTCCCTCCGCATCCCCGTTCCGCAGCGGGCGGCCGGAGCAGGGGCTGGCTCCCGGAGCGCGGCAGGCGAACGGCACGGGACCGTTTCTGCTCTGGGGAGACACCCCCAAATACAACAAGGACAATACAATCCTACAACAAAGCCAAAAATTCCACGTCCGCGAGGCTGCCAAATCCTCCACGTTGGTATGCAAGAAGTGGTATTTTTTTCAACAGCGTTTGGAATAATTTAATAAACCGACTTACAAGGCAACGTTTTAGCTACTTCCAGAGAAATCTTCTAGTTCGATCTTTTGCCGTTTTGGCAAAATTGAAAATCACCATTCTGGCACAAAACGGAACTATTTTAGTACTAAAAGCGTCAGGGGACTTTTGTGGGCTTTGTTTGCGTGTTTGTTTTCAAAAGTGGATAAATGAACTTCTGAGCTGTGTCTCCTTTCTAACAAACCTTCCCCCCCAGCTCTGCTCTCCATGCCCTGGAAGCCACGTATCCAGGCACGGTTCAGCTTATTGGAATAATAATATCCAGAAAAGTGCTGTCATTTTTGATGTAGTGTTCACAGATCCAATATTAGGAACAGAACCGCAGTCCTTAAGGACTTGATAGAGACGTAAACTACTACATGGTCCCTTTGAAACCAAACCCTCCTAGCAGTTGACACTTTGGAACAAAAGAGTGTATTCGTCGAAGCAAATTCTTCTCCCACTTCGACGGATGTAAAATTCTTCCAACAGAAGAAATACCCGCATCATCAAGACCAGAATTTAGCCACATCATCCCCTAACGACAGAACCTCCGACCAGACCTGCAAAAGTACGTACAGCCCACGGGACTTTCCCTTTCCAAAGGACAACTCTGAAGTGAGGTCACCCCGACCGCAGCCTTGGGGACCGGGATATTTGCGCCGGTCAGGGGGCACCCGCCACCTCTCCCTGTGGTTTTCCTTAAAGCCGAAGGCCGGCAGTTAAGAAAAGAGAGAAGTTACCTCCAAGCTCACACCTGGGACAAAGCGTACTTTGCTCGTCAGGAGAGCGGCTCTAAGGGAGCCTCGGTCCCCCCGCAGAGCTCTCCGTGGGCCGCTCCCCCGCGGCCAGCGCCGAGGACCTGCCACCGTCTCTCTGGGACTCGGCACCCACACGGGGTTGGCCCTGTGCTCCAGAGGCAGCGGCCCGGCAGTGCGGCTCCTCCCCGGGCAGAGCAGGCGCGCCCCGCTCCGGCGTGAAGGGCCCGAGCTCGGGCCGGGGGAGAAAAGGCCGCTCGGGTTTGAAGCTTTTCCCCAATTCCGCCCGACCTCGGCCCAAAGCTCCGCTCGGGCCGGCGGCCGCAGCGCCCGCCTCCCGCCGACAGGGGGCGCCCTAGCCCAGGCCGTGCGGCGGCGCGCGGCGGGGGGGCGGAGGGACGCGGGGCCGGGGACCGGGGACGGGCCGGGGACTGGGGGGGGGGGGCTCGGCCCAACCCTCCCGTGGGCAGCACGGCCCCTCCTCCCCCCCCCGCCGAAAC
Organism: Ceryle rudis; assembly: GCA_033439905.1. Taxonomy (NCBI): domain Eukaryota; kingdom Metazoa; phylum Chordata; class Aves; order Coraciiformes; family Cerylidae; genus Ceryle; species Ceryle rudis. The sequence goes on from JAAGNO010027515.1 coordinate 34,299, forward strand.
GATGGGTCCGGGGACGGGGAGGACGGCGGCGAGCGAACGGCCGAGACTGCCCGCGAAGGACGGCGGAACCCGGGCAGCTCCCGGCACCGCCGCCGGTCACCGGCGGAGCAGCGCGGCCGGGGCTCGGTGCGCTGCTGTTGCCGCTCTGCCTCTCGCACCGGCAGCCCGTTCCTGTTTTCGTAGCAGAGAACTTCCCTGAGCTTCGCGGCCATGCCTGTTAGGAACGGTTTGGTTCAGTCCTGGACCGGAGCCGACGCGTTACCCGAGGGCAGCGAAGCCCGCACTGACTCCGCGGTTCCCGTTGTCACCCCGGCACCCGCATCACCCGCGCCCAGGGCGATTTTCCCGAGGGTTGTCCCTCCCGGGGAGCTGTGCAGGTGGAAGGGCCAGAGCTGGGTCCCCCCGCGCCCACCCTGCCCGCCACTGATTGCCCAGAAACGGTTTAAACAGGTTAAATAAAGATACGTATTTTATAAGGCATCATTCACAAGGGCAGCGCAGACCAAACAAAACCATCTCAAAGCAGCGTTAAGAGACAATGAAATCTAAACGGCGTCAGAGGAGAAACGAAGTGAAAGGGCCTGGAGGGGTTACACACCCCGCGGGTGCTGCGGCCCGTTCACGGCGGGTTCACAACAACCCGGGATGCACACCAACAGCGGCCCGACCGGCCAGCCAGCCGAAAAACGGCCGAAAACCAGCCAAAAAACAGCGGAAAAACTGCGAAACAACTGCCCGAGACTGAAAGACACAAACAAACTGCAAAGATACAAACAAACAACTGCAAAGACACAAACTACAAAGACACCAACAAAGCAGAGATACAAACAAACTGGAAGTAAAGACTTTTGCCTTGTTTATAAATATGTGTTTTTCTCCCTCTTAAATTGGTTTATGAAGTAACGCGTAAAACCAAAGGCTGACTGTACCCCTCTTGCAACCTGTCGCCACTACTGCCTCCGCGTTGCACCAGCAGACAATGTTTTTCTGACTGTTTTCAAGTGTTTTGCCTGGCGCAGCGGCTTTCATCTTTCGTCAGCAGAAATCACTTTTAAATGGCCTTTTAAGAAATTATGAAAGTGGACCCGGGAAAAGGGGTAAATACTTAAAACTCTCCAACTCGAACAAAGCAAAACAAAACTCACAGGAGGACTCATCCCAGATTTCTACCACGGCCCTGGCCCCAAACAATGTGTCAACACTTAAAAAGAATTTACCGCCTTGCATCGTCCTGAAACCGAGGCCACAAAAATATTCCTAAAATCCCTGCACTGCTCCGGGCAGGGAAAAGGTGTGAAGCAGGACAGACAACCCGTGCCAGCGAAGAACCCTACACAGGCACAGCGACGAGCACTCACCTGCCCAGCATGTTGTGTCGCTTTCTTACACCAGTACGACTTTGCTGGTAAAGTTGCAACCACACCGCAATCCCTTTGCTGTAAAATAGTAAATTTCGCATTTTTCGGTGTCTGCGCAGGCAAAGAAAGGTGGTAAGAAACCCCAGTCCCGTGGTATCTGTGGTATCAGCACCCCAGCGGGTACAATGGCTCCAGGGACGTGCTTCCCCTGGAGATGCCCAGGCCCTCCCGACGTGCTGGATTAGCTACACGTACCAAAATCCCACCTGGAAACTCTTCCTTGCATTGCTTGGGCCACGGTTTTGCACCTGAATTTTTTGATCCCCTTTAGCCCTTTGTGTCACTAACGCAGGTGCAGCCACAGGGTAAGGGTGGTTATTTTAAAATAATAAATTCTTTATTAGCTGACTGCTAGTGGGCCAATTGCTCTGAGCTTCCTTGCAAACGTGAGGATTCTTTTTTAACTCCTCTCATCAAAAAGCGAGCTCTCTTCCAATTGAAACTTGGACATACTTGCTCATAGGAGCACATTTTACAGTTAGAAAATTTAAAAAACAAATGGTTCAGACATTTTTATAGGCATAAAAAAGAAAGCCAAGTTGGTTAGTGGTTTCAGATGCTTTTTATTTGCAAATCAAGAAGGGCTTAATTTATAAATTGAAATTGTACTGGCTGCTAATCCTGAAGGCAGACTCAGGCCGTTGGCTCTACTTGAATAAGTAGGAGAAAAAAATGCATTTTAAAGACAAATTATTTCATTTGGAATAATGAGTGCTGTGGTTGGACAAGACATTTATTTTTTCACAAAACTCATATAAAGTCTTTTAGATTACAGCCCTATAGCTTCAGCTGCCTTGTGTGGCAGGGACACGTCACCTCGCCGCGAGTCCGCGCTGCCTCGTGCGGCATCACCCCTGCTCTAAAGCCGGCGCTCCACGGCACGCTCCAGCTTCTCTGCTGTCACCAGCGCAGAACTCAGGGCCTTCGGGGGAAGACTGTCACCTTTGTATTGGAACAGAACTCTTGGAGCACCAGGCTCTGTATAGAAGGTGCTGAGGATCCTGCCTGTCCTCCACCACCTAAAGGCAACGTCTGGTGTCCCCGTTTGGGATGGGCTGCGATGATGAAGCTGCTCAAGCAGCCACTGCTCATCTGTGCTCGGGTGAGGAATGGACCCACATCCCTTAGACCGCAGCCCACCTTTCCCTCATGCGCTGACTACCCAAACTGGCAAAGCTCTCTCCTTCCTGAAGCATCCCTAACAATTTTTAATTAGGCAAAATGATTATTCTTGTCATTGAGGAACACGCTAAGTTACGTTGCTTAAGATTGGGTGCCAGTGCTCTTAGCTGCACTCTAACCAGAGCTGTGCAAATGGTGCACGTTTTGGTATAGTCAGGATTAGGTTTCTGGGCGGGGTGTACAAAACGGTCCGCTGTTCTAAAAGGTGGGTTCAGAAGGCAGGATAAATTAAAAAGGTCTGCACCTAAGGGAAGGCTGGATGCCAGTCTCCTCGTTTCTCCCTTCCTCAATTTCCCTCATCCCGATGCGCTCTCTGCAAGATCAGTCTGCTACCTGCTGAGCTCACTTCACTCATTTATCATCCTGCAGAGAGTATGAAACTACCAGACACAACACCCGCCTTGCACCCAGCCAGTCGCACAACTGTAAATGCCCACACAACAAGCAGTGTAACCACGTAACAGACCCAGAACATCTTGTTTCTGTCTTCAGCACTTCACGCTTGCCTCACAAAAAGTAACTGTATTTCCAGCGAGAAGCTCCTTCAGCATTCCTCAGTATACTGTCATAGCACCGAGGAAACCCAGTCAAGGACTGGCACCTTGTAGGAGATGCCAAGTAGTCAAGCGACAAAGAAAGTTAAGTCCTATTTCAAGGAACTAGGAAGTGAAGAGTATAAAAGTTAGATGCAACAGAGACAGGGAAGAGAGGAAGCAGCCATTTCAGGTCACTGTGGATTTGCTGTTCCATTCCTGAGCTCATGGTGGGCAGTTTCATGAGAAACTATCCATCGCACTTGGTCGCTCGCAGTGATTAAGGAAAACTCACTTATTAGCTGAGCAGAAAAACTCCAGTGGGTGAGAGAACAAATGTGGTGCAAAACTAACAGCAGCTTGAAACGGTGGGCAAAACTTAACCCTGCCTGTGGTGAGCAGCTGGGCAGAGGGATACATGAAACGCACACGAGTACCTGCTCCTGCTGTCAGTGGGTACTCCAGCAAAACACTCACTGGACTCGGCCCAGCACCAATTCCATTAGTTTAATTCCCCGAAACAATTACTGGCTCTCTCTCTGATTTATGGCTTCCAGTTATCCAGTATCACCCTCCTTTGCCTTCTCTCTAATTTTTTTTCTCTCTCCCTGATGGAAAAGAAAATCTGTGGTGCTGGTGGACTGTCTCCCCCTCAGCTTCCTCGCTGAGATCATGGCTTGTTATCGCACACAGGCAGCACTGGTAGCTGTCTCCTGGAATTGTTTTTGCTCAAGTCAAGAGGTTTGGTTTTTCGGGGCGGTGGTGTTTTGCAATTTATAGCAAAAATAAGAGTGATTTCTTCTAACAGAGTCCATCCTGTTATTACACAGAGTCCTTCTTCAGCCACATTCGAAAAGCTGAGGAGAAGCTGTTCAGCTGATTATATATCCAGGGGGAGGTGGCCAGCAGATCTAACCACGCAGCTTTTTTTCTTAACCTTCCATATGCCACTTATCAATCCTTAACTTCCTATAAACGATAAGTAACACTCATGTTGATTATTCGCAGTAGTCTGGGGAGTTCATACACGATGGGCTTCTCTCAGCCTCTCACCTCCTCCCCCGGACTGTCTGTGGCTGCTCTGTCCCACCCCTGGGAGCAGAACCGGGGGGTTTTGTTCGGTGCAGACGGTGCCTTAAGACACCATAGAGCACAAACGTAAAGCCAGTGCCTTCCAGGCGCTCTCCACCATCGGTATCACACTCAGTTGTCTGCCAGGCTCCTCGTGGACCAGGTTCAGTGTTTGGAAGCGACAGCTCCACCAGGCAGCTCTGAGCATCCTCCATGTCAGCTGAAAGCACGGCGGAGGCCGACTTGGATTTTAATGCAAATAAATTTGTCCCCAAATTTGATTTCCCTGTTCAGGAAAGAGTCTCCTTCCTACTCCAGTCCCTCGCAGGAAGAGGTGACATTTTAGCCATGCTTCTTAAGCATCAGGTGCCCTGTCACTGCTCAGAACAACAACTAAAAATTGCTGGTTTTTTGTTGGTGTGGGTTTTTTTTTGGTTGGTTGGTTGGGTTTTTTCTTTTCTCCTCCTCTGTGCTGTGAAAAAAAATCCCCATTCGGGCCTCACTTCTTCTGGGACAATTCACCCGCCAAATGCCATCCTCGGAGCTGGCGCTCTCCAGGAGAGGATGGAGCCTGGCAGGGTGTGAGCCGGCTCTGTGCAGCCCGTGCTGAAAGCACAGAGCTCCGCAATGTTCCCTCCCTCTCGCTGGGAGGCCGGTGGGGCTCCCCTCGCTCCCAGGCTGGGCTCCCTACCCGCCGGCGAGAGCTACCCTCAGAGCTAACCACAGCTGCGGGCTGAACAGTATCGCCCCTTATTCTCCAACGTGTCCATGACCTCCTGTCATCTGAATGTCTTGTTCTTCTCGAACGCTTTGATCTGACCACATTTACCCAAAAAAACAACTGCTTCTTGGGGGCCCCGACCTCAGACTGCGTCAGTATCACAGAACAACGTTTTATTTGCTTCCATAGCCTATAAACGCCCGGGAGATCAGCAGCTCTTCACCCTTCAAGGAGAAGAGCTTTACGCAGCTAAGGAAGATCAGCAGGGACCCAGTTCAGCCAGCGACCGCCCAGGCATCTCTGGGGAAAGCTTCCCTCTCACCTTCCATCCTTTACTAAAGGAGCCAAGCACAGAATTCCCGAGGTGGCTTATTTGCTTTTACAACCCTTCAGAGCCTAGTCCACAAGTAGCTTCACTCAGTCAAAACCGTATTTCCGGGGGGGGGGGGGGGGGAGAAGTGGTAATTTTTTATTCTTTAAAAAAGAGGGCCAGGGGGCATTTGGAATGTGGGTTTTGGAACAAGGCACGGCAG
>JAAGNO010027515.1:39766-85031 GCA_033439905.1 Ceryle rudis
GTCTCCGGTGCTCGTCCGGTTCGTGAGTGGCGCGCGCGGCGGGGTGGGAGGCGGAGGGGGCGGGGGGGGGCGGGGGGGGGGGGGGCGGGGGGGGGGGGGGGGGGGGGAAATGTTGTATCTTGTTAAGTTTTAAAAAATGGGCCCAGATGGAATTTAGAATGTGGATCTGCTGAGAAGGCACGGACGTCAACAAGGGCTCAGCCTCCATCACCTCCTGCCTCAGGAGCTGAGGCAAGGAAGCGAAGATCCAGCACCCTGCCGTAGATCTCGCCGTGCAAGGCGCTGAAAGGCAACCAGGAGCAGACCAGGATTTAAAAGCAGCTTATCTGAGAATTTTCCAGCTTACAGACATCTCCAGTGAGGTTATAAAACTCCAGGCAAACAAGGAACCAAAGAAGAACTCTTCATTAAATGAAAACAGAAGAAAACCTGACCTTTTTCCTAATTCTCAAAATGCTGAGTATTTTTTAAATCCTCACAAGTGCATTTACATGAGCTTAATGGTTTATTGATGCTACTGCTGCTATGCTACTTTCTTATAACTACACACATGTTTTCTGCAGATACAGAAGTGCCACGAAAACCTAAAGAAAACGGTCATGAGGTCCTTCTTGTTCACTTCTAGCTAGAAAGGGTTAGCAACCTAATGGGTTTGGAGTACCTGCGACCTCTTTGCTGCTTCCGAACAACCTTGGGGTCCTCAGCACTTCACAGGAGCAGGCTCTGGGGTTAAGGCTGATGGTCCAGGATTTATAACCTGACTGCTGAAGGCATTTCGGACGTAGCCGAGTAGCGAGCACGGCCTCACTGGAAGGCTGCACTGGGCGTTCCGTTTCGGCCGTACACATTTTGCGCTACAGTACAAAATCTATCGATTCCTGCATAACGTCTGGGCCACGCTTGGTTCCAGGGGCTCTTCACAGTAACTGCGGGGGTTTTTCACTCACAGTCGAGTGTCCAAAGCCGCGGAACAAACCATGAATCTGGCAGGATTCTTGTAATGGCTTTTCAACCTTACATTGTGGGCTGTTTATGGCGCGCTTGCATTTGCTTTAGGGATTTGTTTTAATGCTGTTGGTGTTATTTAGAGAGATATTAAATGCAAACAGCTTTATGGTTGCTAATAAACATCTATTACCATTACAGGCATTCTGATATAAAAGCCTCACACAGGTGCTTTCTCTGAACTATGCAGATTTGATTGATTAGGCCACAGTAGTTTATTTTACACTTCAGTGGTCACTAAATCTATCGTTAAGATTAAAAATCGCAGTTCGTGCAGTCTGGGAATAACTTCACACTCAAGCTGTAAAATAAAAGTCACTTTACCAAAATTCTGTGGGAAAACAACACAACACAGAGCCGGTTAAAAGAAGAAAAGTTTTTTAACACCTTATTCAGCTCTGTTCAGAAGATGGATTCCTTCGTCTCATGCGCGTCACATGCGCTGCCAAGCCAAAGACGACCAGCAAAGCCAGATACATGGAAAGGTGTTCTTAAAAAGATTTTCCCACTAAAGGGAACTGTGGATTTCTCCGGTCATGTTTCATTTAAGTTCTAACTAAAGGGATTCTTCAACTCTTGCATCAAATTTAATCAAGGCCTAATTACAATATAGACAACACAGGCTTGCAGCTCTGGACCCATGTCTTGAAACCACGGCGTTGAATTCTTGTTCCTTTTCCCCCCCCCTTCTTCTGAGCTTGCTGCTGAGGGCAGGATGGGCGATCGATTCCCCTAAAAACTCTTCTTCATTTACAAAAGAACTGCCCAGGTCATGGGTTGCTAAAAAGATACTTAGAAGCCTACAGAGAAAAGTCATCGTTTCAACTGCCTGAAGTTAACGCCAGGCTGGCTACCGAGTCTCCCTAGTACCTGGAGTATCAGTTCCACAGGTTCTGACAACCCTCACCACCTTGGGCCCCGCAGCCAAGTGTGGAAACCCCGTCTCTCCTGATGCCCAGCCGGGGGAAGAGCGGAGCGGGCTGCTCTGCCCCATCTGCTGCTGCTTTCCCCCAACAGCGCAAGGAGGAGACACGGGACCACGCCGCAGTGCACTGCAGACCCCGCACCACCTTGTACCGGCCCTGGATTTAAGTAAATAAAACCACAAGTGAAGAATATCTGCATAACAACTTAAGGTGGTCTGTGTCTTTTAGTTCTTTTTTCCTTCTTCTACACACACAAACACACAACGCCTGTCTGTAAAACCCCGAGGCAGGCAAAGCTTTAGCTAAGAGGAGTTTGCTGCAGTCGGTATTGCGGACAGCACAGAGAGCATCATCATCTTGTGCTACAGGAAAGGCATCTCGCCATCTCCCGTGGAGCAGTTCTTTCCTTGCACTGATAGTTTCGACCTGCTCCCATCCGGAGCCGGACTGTTCAGCTGAGCGAACAGCACAACCTGACACGCATCTGAAGGAGCAGCTTTTAGACAAGGAAGTTGGTAGACTTTAAGCGTGACATTTGCACTAACAATTTGGATTCAAATACAGTGTCATTTATTACTGTCTCTTGTATTAGCCGCACCGCGGTGCCCACTGGCTCCGATTCCGTCCCCCCCGCAGTGCCGCGGCAGCCCAGCTTGCCTGCCTGCCTAACAGTGCTCAGACAGTGACCACCAGGGAGAAGGTTGATAAATGGCCAGTTTATAAGGCTGTCATGCCAATTTTGTCCTATGGGAAATGTGTGTCTCTCTCAAAACAGCTTATTACCAACCTGTGGCTGAGGCAATGATCAATCAAACTGATCAGATATGGCAAACATGGTAACTGATATAAAGAAGATTTCTTACTACACAGTTTGAGGTTAACATGACAAATGATAGAGTGAGAAAGAATAACTTACAGGCAGAAAAACCAGCTCATTAAACGCTGAACCTAAAAGTAGCTTTGGGAAGCAGAGTTAACAATTCCTTTCACATGCGCTCATATTCCCTGTTCATTAAGGTAACCCGGAGGAAATCCAGAAGGAATGTTTTTAAAACACATAGGCTGATGGTAAAGAGGAATTTAAACCACCTATGCCCATCTGCAGTACTCGGGTATGATAGTTCACAATGCAGCTTCCCTCAAATTCTCTCATACACTCACACTCTAAGAGGGTTGGACGGTCACTGCTGCAGACCACACGGGCTGCCTGACATGGTGAGGCCTTGAGCCTGGGTGAAGATTTCAATGCAGCTTCAGTGATAACCGAGATGCAAGTGGCTTGTCTAAATTAGCTGCTCTGCCACTGCCGACAGCAGTGAGAAGACGTCCAAGGAAAAGCCTAGAGCAGATACATCCCATCTTGTCATCATCCCAAAATACTTTGAGATACTCTGTTCTCAGTCAGAGCAGAGCCACCTGAGAGCGATACTCTCCCCAGAACTTCATCTGTTTGCCTTGAAAACCATGGAGAGAGTGGTGGACTCCTCCGTGCTGCACACAGCCCGGCTGTAAGGCTCTGGCTTTTCTAAACCCCGCACATTGTAAAACAAGCTCTAACTACGGCTCGGTTTTGACCCTTTCTCATCAGCAGGCTTTCTCCGCACGGTCAGATTATGTGCCCTGTTCCGAGAGCAAGCCTGGCAGAACTGGGCACAGAGTCTGACCCGTTACCTTTTTGGGTCTGGAAGAGGAAGCACCTCTCGCCACACCAGCACACCCGCCTGTCCTCCTGCCTCTAGGAGAGTTGCCACAGCGGCTGTTGAGCCTCTGGCGAACATCTGAGATTATTCACTTGACTGAGTTTGTGAAAACGAAGCCTTATTTGCTAGCAAAATTAATGAGAAAAGAGTCTTCAATGAGACAATAACTTATGGCTTCCACCGCAGCAAGCACGTATAGCGAAACTCATCTGACTGTTCTTCGCAGGAAAGGCAAATGCGGAGGGGAAAAAGAAGTGTAAACTTATTTTCAGAAACATTGTCTGTTATTTCAAAAATCAGGTTCTTAGATGGGTTTTTTATTTTAGGAAACCCTTCCAAATTTGATGAAGGTCGAAATAAATGGGCCTTTGTCCTCCTCGCCGTACCACTGCATTTAATAAAATTCTACTCATCGGCTACGCGCCAGAGATCAGATGATACGAACAACTCGCAACATACTTTAAATTTTGTGTTGCACTGAAAATGGAGAGACACCCAAACGCCTTTGGAAATGTATACATTCAGCATCAGCTGTCTTTACTGCACAGCGAAGCGAGAGCTGCAACAGCATATGCTTGTCTCTGAAACCCAGGTCTCTGATCTGGCCAGAAACACCAACTCTTTGCCTTTCAAACGCAGAAAACTGCAGATGGAAAAGCCAGAAATGCATCAGACAATAAAAAGACGTATAATGGCTACCAAACTCCATTCCCCCCCCCCCCTTTTTTTTAACAGATAGGTTTTAGACTCTATAATAATCATGCAGCTAAGATACAAGGTCTCTTGTTGGCAATAACCTACATGACATGACTTAGAAGGCAGGTGTTACTGTAATTAGCTATTGTTTGACTATCAAAAGTCAGAGCTGATTAAAGCCACTAAGTACAAGTGCACTATTTTATTTCAAAGAATATTATGAACTGCATGCTGGGACTCTTTCACTGCGGACCTACCTTCCGGAGTCTGCTAAGAGCCCATGCCAGCAGTAATCAAAACTAAAATCTGCATAAACCTTCAGGGTTTTAATTCAAGCAGAGCCCTTTCATTAGAAATATGTTACTTTATGAAATCTGGTCGCCAGCAAGGGGAGAAAAATGTGACTTCTTAAGAAAAGTGAATGGCATCTCTTTAGTGATTAACCCAAGATTAATGGAGGCTCCTACTGCTAGGCCTAAGTCCATTTTATTGCTAATTCATTTAGGTACTATTTCAGATGTACTTGATGAAAGTCACCTGCTAAGAAGTCATGTTTTGGCAAGCAAGGATAGCCATTATGGTCAAATCCCAAATAGAATTTTTATTAAAGAAGCTTTGAAAAGTGTCTTGTATTAGTCTTTCAGAGACATACTATTTAATGTACTCAATTAGTTAAAAATTTGGGGCCCAAGTCACTAATCAAACATTCATAAAGCTTTTTTTTTTTTTTTTCTTTTTCTTTTCTACATGCATCTTTAATGTTCCAGGTAGGATGAACACTGTACTGAACAGGGACATTTATATGCAGACAAAAGAAGCAATATTAAGACTTACCACGAAGTGGGTGGGATCTGGGATAAGTGCACGGCTGGATATGGGAAATGTTGGCTTGGCAGAGCATCTCTTTGTTCCCCGTGATACTGCGAGGAGTGGGGACTTATGCAAATCACATGGTCTTAAACTGTACATAATCGTTTGGCTTTGGCTTTGTATACATTTGTAACGTGAGGTTTGATCTCCTAACACGGATCATTTTAGTTTTAGACTTTTCTGCAGTTTATAAATTAGACTTTAGGAGATTTAGTGATTAGTGAGCACAGAAAGCTGCTTTGTCACGCACACCATCTATACGAGCCATCCTAACAGGGACAAAGCACCTCCACGTCCCACCCAAAGCTCACACCTTGGCCGCAGTTTGGCCAAGCTGCACCTTCACTGGTGGGCAGCTCTGTGCGCTGCCATCACCTACTTGTTACGCGTTTATACTCCTGAGACACGGGCTACTGGTCACCCTGAGACACGGGATGCTCCATCAGCCAGACCTTAGCTTCCCTTCCCTGTGCTGTTTAGATGTGGACATCCCAACAGCTCATTCTGTACAGACAAAAGGCCTCCTCTGGAGGTAGGTCTGATGATCTCAGACAGCTTGATCTCTACATGTAATCGTGCCCTTCATTTAAAAAAAAAAAAAAAAAAAGGGGATTCAAGTCCAAAGCGGGGGAAAAAAATAACCCCAGGTGAGAAATGCGTGCACCTCTCGCTCAGCTCGTCTCTGGACAGGCACACTCAGCTACGGAACTATTGATAGGTGTTACTGATAACCATCACACGTCTAAGCCATTCCCACCGTTTTGGGCGCAAGTTACTCGCTCGTGTATAAATAGAGAGGTCTGAGCAATCCCACACGATATCCTGCATAGCCTCGCTTTGTAACGGAAGCACGAGACCATTTTAGTGACAGAAAGTGGCAAATCAATCCGACAGTGTCTGGTTTGGGTATTTCAGGTTGTTTGGGCTGAGCTAGGCCCACACTGGAGGTGACGACTGACTTTGTCATCAGCTGCCGGGACCCAACAGCACCCACAAGACCCAAACTCTACAAACCACACTTGGCTTTTTCACACAAACTTTGCAAATCCCTGAGCCTTGGTGGCAGTCCCTGCACGAGCAGACAAATACTGCACTGCTTTCCTTGAGCTCCCCAGAGCTGCCAAAGGAAAGGAGTCTGTTTACTGCTCCTCCGGCAAGCCGAGGGGTCGGCTTTAACTGCCGATGACGGAGGTAACCCAGCAATCGCGTGGGGCGACAGCAACGGGTCAAGCCCTGCTCTGCTCATTACTCTCCTGGCTTCTCGGGGGGTGGAAAGGAGCACGTACCTTGCACAGCGAATTCCCCTCCCCACGGGGCTCAGCCAGACCATGGCAGAGGGAGGGCCCCCCTTCAGGTGACCGAGGCAGAGATAAGGGGCAATCAGATCCACTAACTGCACTGATAAAGTGGGACCCTGTTCAGTTTGGGACATTTGAAAACAGGCTGCTTCACGTTACTTTCAGCAGTGATGATTTAGCAGAACCCAGGAAGGGACTGAAATGATCTCGCATCTCCCTTCAGCACAAGGCTCTGCATTTTAAGGAAGATCTCCCAAGACCCCTTTCCTAGCTGGCTGCTGCTTCACAAGACTTTTATCGGGTTCATTAGCAATACACTAACTTTTATCCTCACCATCTTCCACGCTTTCCAAAGCGCTCACTACAGCCAAGAATATCATCATCTGCTTCCTTTCCATGACCGGCTATAGGATATTCGGGTGTCCTAAAGCCCGGTGAAATTCCCCCTCTCGGGCTGTGAGTGGAGTCCCTCCTCCTCCGTGCCCCCGGGAGCTCTGCAGCAGCCTGGGTCCTACGGACTTTTAAAATACTTCAGTGAAGGGAACGTACCACTGAAAGAGCCGCCCACATGTGATAACAAAGTTAACCTAATCTGTTCCCTCTTGTGTGCCGGGGCACTCAAACATGCAAATCTTGTCTTGTTCAACTGTGTGCGTTCACCTCCAAAGTCCTTCGGTGATTCAAATCGGTGTCTTACTATCCTATAATACCCTTGTCTAACAATTCTTTTTAAATGCATGTGTTAATTATCTTGCCACTGCTGTAATTTCTCCCTGTAGTCCATTAATTAAGAGGTCACAATCTAAGAGCGTGTTTACCCAATAAGCTTTCTTTTTTAATTATCCTAATTGCTTGGATACTGACAAAGACTCTATCCCTCCCCTTTCTCTGAGTGGATTAGAAAACGACGTTTCAAAGCCCCACACAATGATGGGTTTGTAAAACACACACACACATATATATATGTTTTTATAACTGCACGATGTGCAAACATCAAAGGTCAACAAGACGCAGATAGGATATTTGTATAGCTATATAAAACGACGACACAAATTGCTCTTCATTAATTTATCTATTAGTCTAGTATGTTACATTGGTCAGGAAAAATATAAGCAAAAGTTTTAACCCTTCAGTACTAGGAAGAAGAACAGCTGGACATACAGAACTCGTCCTGCTCTGGAGACTGTCAGGCTCTCTTAGAGAAGTGCATCTCCCCCTGCACCTACGTGGATGTCTTTGGATAAAAACAAGAAATCAAAAAAAAAGAAAGTGTTAAAAAAAAGGAACAAAGCTTTAACTACAGCAAAGATCCACCTCCGAAACAGCGCCTTCCCACAGGTCACATCTCGACAAGCTGGTCCAAGTACTTTTTTTACTGACTTAGCAAAATTCAACAGACAAAATCTCTAGCGCTTAAAAATTTTAAACCCTTCCCCTTGTCAAGCTTTTAAAAGGGAAAAGTAGCTGTTTGAATTCCAGATGGGATTTTAACACAACAATTAGTAGAGGTTATGTCCAGAAAAATTACTACTTTGTCAGAATGTGAAGCAACATTTGATACGTCATCTACAGTACTTATTTATTTATTTATTTTAATAAAGCAAATGTCTCGTTCAGACTAGTCACCTCAGGAACTATAGAACAGAAGTATAATTACTTAGAAATTGCTTAGGTAAGCGTGATTGATGCATGGTAAATAGATGTTTCCAGCACTTATTGTTTCTTCCTGATGGATTAGGAAGAGTTGTTTAACAGTTCATTTGACCAGTCTCTCCTGGTGTTTCTCGAGTCTGGCTGTGCCAGTCAGCACCAGCAGTTCCTGGTAGTTTAAGTCTCTTTAATAAAGATTAAGATGTCAGAGGTCCTGCATTGCACAAAATCCCAATTTTATTAACTTCTCATTATCAGCTGAAATATGAAGTGCATTTCTTTTCATCTAAAGTAAGGCACTTTCTCAAGGGAAAGAACAGATATATAATATACATTTATGATGATTAAGGGTGGGTTTGTTCCAACCTTGACTGATGTCGGTGAACTTTTTCCTCACATGATGGGTAGGTACCACGTACGTCGATATTTCTGCCCCAGAAAGCGATCGAGTTTTTCACACCACGTTAGTAAACCAGCAGTGGTGAACCGTGGGGTTGACCACTTACACCACAGCACTGATGTCAATGGTGTGTTAATTCAAGAGCAGCAACACGTAACGTACTGGGCAGAAACACCGAACCACAAAAGTCACTCAACCAGGGCAGGTAAAACATTGGCCTCGGTTCTACTCGGCCCCTGTTCCCCTCATTTCCCTGCAGATCGAGGAAGACAACAGAGCGGCACAAAGACTACGCGACGCTCACTGGGACAGAGCACAGAAGCATTCAAAGTCCACTCTCTGCCCAGAAGTGCAGATAAGTTGAGCAACTGATAAAGTGGAACTGCTGCAGGCAGCAGCCCAGCACAGCACCCGAACGCCGTCGCTTTGGAAAGGCTTCTTTTTCACCCCTATGTGTTATAACCAGACTCCCACAGCAGCTGGCTACAGGTCAGTGACAGGGGAACAGACACCAGAGCAGGACCTTTCCCTGCGTGGTCCTCAGAGATGAACTCTCGAGGGGTTTTTGAGAGCTGACGAATTTATGCATTTTGCATATTTTGAAGAAAGCCTTTGACGTACTTCTTGTTTTCAGCCCGGTCTATTGCAGGAAGGAAGGCGCTGGCACTGTGTGTACTTTCCCAGAACAGGATGACTCTTGCTGGAAATTCCTCCGCAGAAAGAGTTAAGAGGTAAAAACGGTTCTCCCAGCGTAACTCACGCCCTGCACGGAGGGATCAGAACTACACACAGCTTTACAGGGCGGCTCTTGTGAGGGTTAAGGTCTATAGCTTCTGCTCTCTGACACTGCTAATGGCACTCTCAAACTAATTGCATTTCTATACCTATACATACGTCTGGGCAACAAATAAGCCCTTTAATCAAACAGCTTCATCTAGTTTGTAATTAATTCAATTTCTATGCCTCTCTAGGAGTACAGGAACATACAAAGATACAGATGATAGAGCACATTCTGTTGCCAGTTGACAACTTCTAGCCTGCTCAAGCCTCCCTTGTGATTAAGACTAGTTCTGTGTGTCAATATCTTACATCTTTAGTATTTCTGCTGCTGGAGACCGAGTGGATTCACGCCAAAGACCAAAAGCAACAAGCAGTGACTGTGTGGAACGAGTTACAGTCACCTCAGCGACTTGCTTTTGCATTTGCTTATAGATTCAGATCACTTTTTGTTTTCATCAGAAACTGGATTCATCTTGTCTCTTGAGCACACACCACGGCGCAGCAGGAGAAGGCTGTGGCATCAGCTGAGCAAACAGGGGGGCTGTTTGCACATCCAGACCCAACGGCAAGTCTACGCTTTGAGGGCCACAGCTTTGAAGGAAATGCCGATTCCCCTTCTACATTTACTGCTTTGATAAAGCAGGTCAATATATCAGGACAAAAATCCCCCCCCATCAGTATTTAGGAAAGAGAAATACATATGGCATAAGCTGTCTCTTTCAAAGGTATGTATGTACAAAAGGCATGATAAGTGGGTGCTGAATAGTTAGGAGTGGCGATTATCAGTTACACGTATCATTATGGTCTCTCAACTTTTCAATAGCACAGAGTTCCTAATACCATGTTTACTAGATCAGGTAAAAGGGGACTCTTAATACTGTGCAAATATGACTTACCAAAGGACTTTGCTTTCTCACCTATTCTTGGGCTTTTCAAATCAACATTATTAATTGGCTGGCTTATCGGTAAGTGCTGTCTGGCAGTTAAAGGATGTTTCCACCCATTGCAACGATACATAGAAACTCAGCAATGTCAGCCACAAGGACAAAGAACTTCCATGTTGAAACAGTAAAAGATTTTGACACCTTAAATCTTCTTTATGAGAGCATAATGCATGTCAGCCTTAATTCGCTATCCTTTGTTTCAGCTCTTGTTCCATAGCTTATCATCCTTGGTTTTCCTTATTCTACCAATTCAGAACTCTGGCTCACAGTTGCAAATACCAGGCCTTTTTTCCTCTAGTTCTCTACTACTCAGTTGTGTATAAACACATGTTTTAGAATCTGGATCAACTACTTTCCCTGTGAGGCAGCTCAACTACACAGGAGTTTAGGAGGTAACTTTCAGCCCTTCAGATCAACTTCTTCTTAACCTGCAGCTCTCCCGAGCACCAAATCCACTTGAAAATGGAGAAAAAAATGTTTGGCTGATAAGGAATAGTGAAAGCAAAGAGCACAAAACTTACCAGGCACCATTAAAGAAAAGAAAAAAAAAAACAAAACCAAGTCCAGACTAAGAAGAAAAGTGTTCACTGCCCCCAGCTCACATTTTTCAGGACACTTCAGCCTGCACGTGCAGCCCAGGTAGGGAAGGAAAGGGCCGGTCCAGCCTCCCCACCTCGTTCACTCCACCACTGCCCTTCACACCGATTAACAAGATAAACTCGTAAGAGCCGTAAAAACCCGTAAGGCTCAGAAGGACCTCAGGAAGCCATGTGGGATCTCCCAGTTCTACCACAGGACTGTGGCTCCCTAGTCCAGCCTGGCAGGTTGTTCGCCCAACCCTTAAGGGCCTTCGGTGGCCAGTATTTCATCTCCTCCCTAGGGAGTCCACTCTAAATACTACAGAATACTAAACTATTCTAGTATTGCATTTTTCTTAACATCCAGCCCAAGTCTGCCTTGCCACAAGGCTGGCAGCTCCTCGCCTTAGCCTGATGGATGTCTGATCCCGGTGATCGCCCTTTAGGCTAATGCAGAATATGAGTTTTAGCTTCAGCAGTTTATTCTACAGAATGACACCTGCTTATCTTAAAGACATTTTCCAACAGAAGCATGATCAGATCGAATTTATTTCTTTAAAGAATTTCTGTTTCTTTTAAAGAGGGTTTCCCTCTGCCGCCACCCTGGCTTTGCAGTTGTGACCCGTGAGTTAAGATGCTCAGCGGTTTTTTCTTTCCCTTTTTCTGAAAAGGAAATGGTTATTCATTTAGGTAGATATTTAAAGAAAAATTGAACAAATATTTGTTGTGCTGTGTTAGCACGAGCAGGGGGAGCAGTGTGTAATCACAGCAAACGCAGGTGAACTGCTTTATCGCAGCGAAAACAAACTGGGGGAAGAAGGGCTACTAACGAAGGTGAAATCGTGGCTGTGTAAACAGAGAGGGGCACGGTTATCCACAGTATGGTAACTATCATCGAGGTAGTTACCAAAGACACGGCTGTTACGGTGTGGTGTTCGACATATTTAAGCATCACAGACAGAGAGCACAAAAGGCACAGGACTGTCAGAACAAGCAGAGATACGGGATGATACAGGGAATGAGATCAGCAGGTTTTTTTTCCTACCCAAAGGGAGTCCAGCACATTTTCTGACTGACACTAAATATTCATTTAACCGTGTACCTGAAACAATATTCTCATTCTTCAAAGCCTAACAATGCAAAGGCTTTTCCTCTGGCATCCCATTATCACAGCAAAAGCGAGAGCTCCCAGTCACTCAAACCAGTCTGCACAGGGCTGCATCCATCTGAAGGCACCTGGAGGCGGGAGGCAAATCTACCAGTGTTGCAATCAGGCATTTTGTGGTTGTCCATCCCGTTCTGTAATAAATCGCTGACATACGAGTTTGTTATTCACAATATTTACCACTTGCTTACTATCTAGTCCGCTCCTAGGACCCGCTCGTTATGCCAACCACATCTGTGCTTGCGGCTCTGCTTTGTTATGGAACAATCCACTCAGATAGACTAAAAGAACAAGTCCTTGCTCTTTACTTCTACTAAACCTCTGCGAGAAGGAAAACACACACTCAGAGCCTTGTCCAGCTCTGAAGCATTTCTGAACTTGCAGTAAAAGAGAAAAAAAAATCTATTAGCTTCTTTTCTCATTATTTATGTACGTAAGCTTCTAACACTTTAAGGCTCTGGCTGGCATTACAAACAGAAGAGAAAGAACAACAAGGGAACCTATTTCTTGGGTATTTCCAGCCCAGTTAGTGCAAGGAATTAGAAGAAATTAATGTAAAAAAGTCATGTGCAAGGTTTTCATCAATGTTTTTCAGACCAAAGGGGCTCTGATGAATTTCAGAGATGCATCCAAACTTCTGAGCAAGTTTCCAAACCAAACAAGACTGCAAACTCTGACATTCATCAGTGACTGGTTTGCCAACCTTCCTATCATACAGCAGAAAGGGCCATTTAAAATCATCTCAGAATAATCTGCTTTCATGGTCATGGTCATTTCACTAGTCTCCATCTGTGTAACGCTTTTAAGTCACAAGAAGAGAAACATTCATATAGCAAATGGCCAAAGCTTTGGGCTAGGTTCAGAAATAACACAGACATATACCAGGTTTAAAGAAGAAACCTTGTTTTTCTGACTTTGTTACTCTGAGAAAATCTTGTTATCTAGCTAATAATAATTAAAATGTCTACTTCTAAACATTACAACTTTGTTTCTTGGAGTTAACTTTCAAAAGCTCTTCATCACCCAGCTGCGTGAATAGCACCCTGGGCACGAAGAAGGGAAGGGCTCTGCCCACGGTCAGCCCAGCCTCGGGAGGAGGGTGGGCTTTGCTGGATGCAGCTACTGTAGGCATCAGACACCCAGCGATACCGCAGCACCCCGGAGAACAGAGCACGGCCTTAGAGCCTCTCGTTTCCACACGCCAGGGTCACCCAGTTTTTCCAAGGGCGGTACAGATGAGCTGAGGTTTGCTGAGCAGCAGAGACGATGCTGGCTGCACTCAGCATATGCAAGCAGCGGACAACTAAGCATATGGTGAGCATCAGAACTGGAATGGAAGATGGGACACCATTCAATTTAGAAGTTTTTATTGGCAAAAGGACCAGCAGATATAAACTGCCAGGAATAAATTTACGTTGGAACTTAGAAGACATGTTCTAGTCATCAGAAGACAAAAAGCCTGAAAGAAATTATCTTGCTTAAGGGGGGACACAATCTTCTCAGGAAAGATTGTACATCCTTGCTGCACGCGGTCGTAGGAAATGGGACAAAACTACCCCAGAGTGTTGCTCCAGACCTCTGTTCCGAGCAGGAATTCAGGTGAAGAAGAAACGACCACCCATATTAAGCATATGAGCTAACAGAAAAGGAATTATGTCAGAATAATGACCATTCTAACTCGAGGCAGACTGAAGCAGGGCTGAGTGCCTCAGAAGATTGACAGTGTTTTTCTTAGTGTATAGATTTACATGGCAACTGGGGCCTCCTCGTATCCGAACTCTTCCCACAACTTTTTCAGGATTCACCTCTTCTAACAGTCCTGTGACAAAGAAAATTCTTGATCTCCATTGCAAGGCAGCGGTAGCGGAGTAAGAGGCTGCTTGAATTTACCAGGGTAACTCAGCAGGCAGCCCCAGGCTACTTTTGGGCACAACTACGGAAAGAGAAAAAAGTTATCCAGATACTAAGAGAAGGGACTGAACAACAAAAGTGTCTTCTGGTTGTATACAGAAATACATGGAATTGCAGAGGGAAATATGAAGAATTAAAATTCCTCAATCTTTAAATTCAATACTTAAGGAAAGAAGAATTTTCCCACCTTAGCACTATTGTAAAAACTCCTTTGATGCAATAAACTTCCAGAGTTTCCACCAGACTGCCTGGGAGGAAGAACTGGTCTTCTTTTGGGTGACGCAAACTGAAGCCTAAGACTAAAATTCCAGTGGAAATTAAGAGATACAATTCCTGTAGGACTTGTGATTTATTCTTCTGGAACAGAAGGAATTATTGCACCAACCAGGATCTAAAACGTTCTGACAGCAGATATGCATATCTCTGCAGCAATGATTAATGGCCTGGAAAAACGCTCAGTAGCAAGGGAGACTCGCTCTTCTCCAGGGCCAGCGTTCAGCTCAGCAAGCCCCTAAAGCCAGCAGCTAACTCATGGAGATCAGGAGATAGGATGCCTCGGTAGGACAGAAGATTTCTTAATTTCAGTTACTTATAGGACACGTCAAGCCAAAATAGAAGCATGAGGAAAACTGATTCTGAAGTTTATCAGCTAGTTTATTATCTATTGCACAGCTTTCTGCACTTCTTTTACCTCTCTATGACATCTTAAAACAAAGAGGGGGGGAAAAACGGAAGGAAAAAAAAAAAAATCAATCACTTGGGTAGCCAAGTAAGGATTTAAGCACTTAATTTAGGTTCCTCTACGTCTACTACTATTATTATTATATATATCTTTTATTTTATGTGCAGTCTTGCTGTGTGCATTAACAGCTGGTCAAACAGTACACATAGAGCTGTCAATCTCATAGAAAAGTAACCAGACTTCAGACCACTGACAAACTGTCACAAGCAAACCCTCCGCAGCCTTAGCAGAGATAATGTTTGTTCTCCTCAGCTCAGGAATTTTATCAGGGGATCTTCAAAACTTAACATCAACCTAATGCTGGAAATTCAGTGACGATTACTCAAATCACAACTGAAGATGGGAGGGTAATATTCACATTTCATGCTTTTATTTCCCTCCATTATTTTATCTTCAGGGTTGCTTACGTGTCTGCCAAAAAGGAGTTACGGCCAATTCAATGGAGGTAAAAGCAAAGGCACCAAGACAGAGAATTACAAACGGCAGAGCATCGCCGACAGCCAGGACAGCCAAAAGGACAGTCCAAAGGACGGGCTGCGGGGCCGCGAAGCCTCACGAGCCCCACGTCTGCCTGCGAGCAAAGCCCCGCGGGACCCGGTGAAGTTCTGGAGGGCCTGAGCGGCTGTCACCCGCTGCACGGTGCTCAGCCCCTGCAGGGGCTTGCTCACACAGGCTCCCTTCCTGCGGCTTACGAATTCTGTAATGAGCTGCCAAATTTAGAAACTGCTGATCAGCTAGTGGGGAGAGGAAAAATAAAACACGTATCCGACTGCCAGGCTGCAATCAAATAAATAACTCAGAGGTCATCTTGAACAGCTTTGAGGTAATCGTAAATAGCATTAGTTCTTTTCAGACTTTGCACCTCTGCTCACTCTTTCTCTGACAAGTGCCCACGCACAGGAACGAACACCCGGCTCAGCCAGTTCTAGCAGGACCGACACCACAGGTCCCTTGAATCTTACGCTGAGCAGAAAATCAGAAGTGGATCCAGGCAGGTAGAGGCTCTGTCTTGTTTTCAGGATGCTGAGCTCTCTGGGCTGGCAGCTGTAGCTCCCAGCCCAGGACAGAACAGATCAGTAACCCCCAGCATGGACCAACACGGACTGAACTGCTGGGTCTGGACACGAACGATGCTGGCGCAGAACCTTGGACACGTTGCAATTTCCTCAACTGCTGCTTTATCGCCTCCTTGGGAAGGACGAAACCAGCCCCGCGAGCTCTTGTGTCTCTGAATCAGCACGCAGGGGATTTTGGACTCTCAACCTGGCAAGTCCCCATCGGTTTGAATACTACATAAATTCTCATCGCTGTCATGGACGTAAATTAAAGCTGAGACTAGAATTGACTGTACATTTCCCAACCCAAAACTACTCTGTTGAAAAGTTACAACTTGATTACATCAAAGTATTCACAGAAATGAAAATTTATCAGAAGTTAAAGGAAATAATCTGGCAGTATAACTCAATTAGGGTTAACTGAAGTATTTTTGGCCCAACTCGAAATGAAATAAAGGTTTTACAACTCTCAATGTTGTGAAAAGAAACATCCATACTGAGTCAAAAAAAAAAACCTGAGGACAATCATTAAGGCGTGGAGCCAAAATTTTCTCAATACCCTCCAATAAGTCTGGTGTTACATTGCAGGTCTTTGGATACAGCGCTCGCTCACGTAACTACCGTGTCCGCTGCAAAGAGCCAAGGCAACAAACTTCACGTGCGTACAAAGTGCTGCTCCTGCATCTGGAAATGCCCACGGGTAAAGACAGAGGGTACGGCTGAACATCCCTGAAGAGCTGACACCTAGTAGTTATTTTTCTCCTAAAACTCCCTTATGAAAAATAAATTTGGGCTTTTTTTCATAGTACATATTTTATAATCTCATAAAAACCTCATCTAATCTAAACCCCCATCTAACCGGCATCAGCAAAATATACTGCACTCCTGGAACGCGTGTGGGACAACCGCCATGGCTTTACTGCTTTGTAAGCCCTTGATATATTTCTAGAGCAAAATATGAAAAAAAAAAAAAACAAAACCAAAAAGAGAAGAGCAAAAGCATTTTTAGTTGTTGTTTTGCCATGATATATATATTTAATTAGAGGTCATTGGCATCCAGTTCCCTGTTTTTTGTTTGGTTTGGGGTTTATTTGGGTTTCTTTTCTTTTTAAAGCAGCACCCTAGGTGCTCAGACCCAACTTCAAGTCAGTCTCCTGCTATTCACATCCCCCCCTTTCCTTTCCTTCCCTCCCCTCCCCAATTACTGTCCGGGTTTTCCTTTCTAGCCAGGGAGCTCTAATAGGCCTCCCACCTGATATATATTCTCTTTAATAGCTGCACAATGTGATTAACCGAATACTGCACGCGCCTCAAGATCACAGATTATATTAATAGAACCATCTGGCTTCTCTAACGTATGTAATGTATACAATAAATCCTGATTCCAAATTTCACCCTGGAACAGAAACCTGTCCTGCTTGGTGCAATCTATTCTCACAACACTGATCTATATTCCCAGTACTGTGTAAATAAACTGGTGGCAACACCACCCCCCCGCCAGGCCGGTGTGCTGGCAGCTCCCTCCTCGGCTGCGGGATCGGGTACAGGCTCTGGCGCTCCCGGTCCATCCCACGCGCGGTTCCGAAGCCAGCCCCGGTTCCAGGAACACCTCCTGGCCCTTGGCGCCCGCGGAGGAGCCGCGAGCGGCCCGAGGTGGGGGTTACCTTCCGCGCTAACATACAGTTTTGAAATCCCAGAGGCTATCATTCCAAAATTTGTGATGTTTTGTCTACTCTGGTGATTTAAGGTTTGTCAGAAAATGTCAGAAAGGCCACGAGGCCAAGGGCTTCCTGATGACTGAGGATTTTCTTTCACATGACCTTCCTGAAGTTGATTTTGGGCTCCAGACAGTGCTGCCTTCAGCTCTGACAGGGGCCGGCTGGCAGCAGATTCATGAGGATCTCTGGGGCATTCTGGCATTTTTAAACTGAGCAGAGGCTGTAATACCTCCTAATCATCCAGAATATTATTTCACTAGTAATCATCTTACAGGCGGTACGTAAATGCCAGCCTTTCAGTCTGCAGCTCATTTTGTTAGCAGAAGAAAAAGACTATGTGCTCACAGGTATGCAAACAGTTAAAAAGGTACCTTGATTCAAATGGGTATGTAGAGAACTTCTATTTTCTCATAAGATATTGCCCTTGTATTTTCAACCAGGAATCACTGAAATTAACCGTATATCCAGAGGGAGAGAAGCAGGACTGGGGGAAAAGCACTGAAACTGTTACTGCGTGTGCGAACGTTTTCACAAACACAAAGCAAAGAGAGCTCGCTCGCTAGGACACCCGAGTTTCACGCTATTTAGTGAGCGTGTAGCTATAAAAAAAAATTATCAATCTTAAATTTGCCAACATCTTTAGCATAAGGGCTTGCTCAGCGTCAGAACAACTCTCGTTCCAAACAGCCAGCTCCAGAAAATCCCGTGCTCCAGGCGGGTGACCCAATGGCACCGCACGACCGGGCAAGGGGGACAACGCGAGCTGAGCGCTGGCCGTGCGGGGCCACCAACGCTCAGCAACCTCAGTAGGAGGTTTTGAACCACCTACAAAAAAATAAAGGCATGGGATGAATGACTTGGCCATTATCTAATGAACTATCACTCCTGCCCTAATGAGATGAGGTCGCAGTGATGCTGAAGTAGAACTCTGACTCTCCTTATAAGTGAGCAGTGGAGTGGTTCGGGCTCTTCTCCTCCTCAAGCAGACCACTATCTGGGTGCAGGGTTAAACAAGACAGCAACTTGGACTTGACTCTACTGCTCACACTTGTCTTTGGAGCCACAGCAGATCACCCACACAAACTCACGTCGGTGGGCTGGTTTGTTTTGTCAGGGGAACAGCCTCCTGCCTTCTCACTTCCAAAACCGTGTAGCTGGTTCTGTTAATAACTTGAGGCCACCAAGAAGTCGTGTGCTGCTGTCCGAGATGCATTACAGGAAGACAAGGTGACCTCTCGTAACTGTCTGTGCCTGAAGTTAAACGGCCACTTTTATCTTAGGAGATATTGTTCAACAGACGCGTGTCATTGGGAGCGATGCCTATAAATAGCTCAGCGACGCGTTTCGGACGCTTCCCTCTCAGCTACAGCCACTCGCTTATGCTAGAATATGAGGCAGCAGGTTCTAAATTGGTGCTGAAAGCGCAAGCAGACATCACTGCGCTTTGGGTTACACCGGGGGCTGTAGAGATTGCCGTATGAACCTGCCTAGAGCGGAGGGGAAGGAAACAGCCAACTTAATTTACAGGAGAGGTTTATTTTGTATCGTTCACACCGCATCCATGTTTTGCATCAC
Organism: Ceryle rudis; assembly: GCA_033439905.1. NCBI lineage: Eukaryota > Metazoa > Chordata > Aves > Coraciiformes > Cerylidae > Ceryle > Ceryle rudis. The sequence goes on from JAAGNO010027515.1 coordinate 58,780, forward strand.
CTCGCCAACAGAGCACAAGGTAAACTGGCATTGGCCACTCTAACCATCGGTACTGGAACTACTGGGAAGGGAGCCCTGCGCTGGGGCACGCTGTTCGCATCGTGTTGTGACTCGAATGTACTGGAGATGTGGCGAGAGAGAACTTCACCACTGCTCATCCTCTTAACTTGGCCTGATTCGTGGGTTCAAAACCCCCCCAGACGTGCTTATGGGATCATTTGTCATACACACACACTACACAATGAAGCCCAAACGTCTGCATCAAGGAAATTAAACGTACAATGTTATTCCTGCAAAATAATTTAACCATCGCTTTCTCCACCGACTTTTCTGTGCCAGCCTTACACTTTTTTTTTTTTTTTTTTTACTTTACATGCTTCATTTCAGTAAAATCAAGGATGCAAACTTCTTAGAAGTACTTAGTTTCCATGGAAACCTAAGCTGACCGCAACATTATTGTTCTCAAGAGGGAACTGACTTTACTATATGTTCATTCACTGAATTAATGGACTCCTGGTTCTTTTATTAGCAGCTCTCTAACAATGGAAAGAGAGAAATGTTATAATAAAGACTCTCAGACAACTGTCCACTCTTTTGTCCGGGGCTTATTGGAATGACGCAAGTCTATTCAAGAAAAGATTATAAAAATCAACTCAAAGCTGCCTCTGTTTGTGGCAGCTAAACATACCTTTATTTCATAAAGACGCAACCTATAAAACAAGCAAATTAAAGCTCTTTCTGAAAAAGCAACTGTAAGGCAGCGATCACGCTGCAACCGGACTCTAGCCGTGATAGCTGGGGACTGTTACACCCTCTCAGAGGGTCTGCGAAGCATCATTAACCCCCAGTTTTGGTCACTGTGCGGCACTGTCTTCGAGCTCTGGACAGTCTGGTCCATTTCGTAAGGACACGCTCTCCTTTCCTAAGCTAAATTTCAGCCCACAAAAGCAGGCGCTACTTTCAAAGTAATTCAGTCTGGTTAACGGTGTCAGTTCTCAGGAACTATGAAGACTGTTTTAAAACCACTAAAACTGAGGGGGGTTGATACTTCCAATAGACAGAACTGGAAGATGAACTGCCACTGGAATTTGGATTTTTAAACCTTTGCCAACGGTTTTGGAGCACCTTTAGTTAAATATAGATAAGAAATACACTCACGAGAGATACTAAACGCAGAAATGCAAACGCATTGTGTGTAAAGTGCTGCAAATCCAGGAACTTTAAGCAGCTCGAGTTAAAATCTCTGAGTCAATCTCTCTCTGCATGTGTAATATTATGACAGGCTGTGCTCAGGCCTGAGGGCGTATGGCCCAGCTAGTAATTGCTCCACAAAAGACAGTTAACAGTTCCCTTGCTCTTCTCTAACTACCTTCCTGACTGCTTATTGAAGTCTGATTTCTTACTCCTCTGGGTCATCATTCATCAGTCCTACAGATCCCACTGGGAGAGACCGGCCAGACCTTTCCATATCCCTTGTTGCCAGAGGCCATTTCTGACGGCCCATGATATAGAAAATGTCTTCACAGCAATCCAGTGGGACAAACTATGGTTATAATACCCAAATAATCATTTTGCAAATTATCATAATTATCAATCAATCATCTTGTGCGAACAATGTGTTTCTGAAGTATCAGATGGTTCCTGTGACCTGTAGCATTTTGGATATAATAATAAACCCAGAGAGATTTATGGCCCTATCTCGCTTTGCATCTGCAGTAACAAAACATTACTTGGGGTTTACTTTTGTTTTAGGAATAAAACATTCCCTCTATCTAGGTTTCTTTCGTATTCCTTGCAGCTTTCTAAGAGGCCAAGATTTCTAATCTCACCCGGTTTTCTAACAGTAACTTCACTGAAAAAAAAATTGGATGTGATTTGGGAGTAGAGAAAAAATTACTGTGCTGCATAAATTACTTTTAGTTTATAGTGTCATCAGCATTGTATTACCAGCTCCTAGCATTTTGCAATGTAGGTATGGAGTCGGCCAAAGCAGGGGGAAAAACTGAGTCTGCCTTCAGTTTTTGTTGTGTTTTGCACAATACCAGATTGAATCCCACTCTTTTAAAGCCGATAGCATCTCCCGCTCCCTGTGTAGCGCATTCTTGTTAATGGATAAATTCAAGCTCTCCAGAAAGTCAAAGAATAAATTTAAAGCCTTTTGCCAAATGCCTATCCTATTGGATTTTGATAAGACAGCTATTGAGCTTTAATAATGTCTTCTATCCTTTTTCAGCTGGCCCTTAACATGTCTCTTTATTTGTCCCTAAAGCCTCTTCAGCGATGCCTTTTTATTACAAGTCTCTCAGCTTGCTCTCAGGGGAGACAGGGTCGACAAGAGTGATAGATAGATAACTCTATAGATTATCTCCCACAGATGTTTTCTCTCCAGTAGCCCCTCAGGCTATTCCCTCTAAGTAAACAGAAACTAAATAGAGAGTCTACTGAAGAGAGAAGTCCCTGAGGTCTCTTGTCACCACAGCCAGAAAAACAGCCCGTCCAGAGGAGGTTGGCTGGGAGCTCTACACACAGAGCCCCCTTCAATATGATCCTCGAGCCACCGTCCAAAGTGAGTGTTAGAAATACACCCAGCATTGCTCCTTGGGAAAAAGGTGGCTTGTAACGGACACTGGCCTTGCTTCCTGCCGGAGGAAGTCTAAATCCTTCATCTCCCTCTCAAAGTGAAATCAAAATGACAATGAAGATAATGATAACAAGCCTTTTTTTCAATGCATTAAAGGCGGTTGAGAAGCTTAGAGAATTCAGCGCAAGAGGACACGTGAGCTGCTCCCTAAGCAAAATAAACAGACTGCAGGAAGATGGCTTGGGAAAGAAGACATTTGGGAATATGGGACAATATACCCACAGGTATAACTTACATATTCGTGCACATCTCTGAATGGCTGCATTCAGTTCACAAGAAAAGGGAACCTCCTATTTTAGCATTACTTTCACAATCGGTGTTTTAAAACTAAACAAACAGGATGAGGAGATGATGCACATTTCTGCAAGCTAAACAAAGCATCAGCAACCAAAGTAGACAAAAGGAAAACTTGTAAGGAGTCCACCACGTTTTAGCCCATGGCACAGAACGTTTCCAGACAGGGAAAAATGATCCTGGACACGGGGCCTTGAATAGCATTGCTAGAAATCTTCATTCTTGTGAGACAACCACAAACAAACAAATCAGCTTGCTGGTGTTAGTGGTCCCAGCAGACAGAACAGTAATACAAACTGAAAAATACTGGACATAGTGGGAAAATACCTCTTATTTTGCTCCAAGCCCCAAAAGGGCCTGCTCTATTATACAACAGTATCTGCAATGCTACGTCTTCAGACTTTTCACTGCCTTTCAGTCCATGAAAAGTTAGGTAGAAGAGTGTGGGTTTTTTCTGGCAGCTTAACAGAAATAATACTGGGGTCAATTTTTAGCAGAGGTGGGTTCCTGAGTATCTTCTTATACCCCTCACTGCTCTCACACTTCTCTTCCCTGCTCTATTTCCTCTCTTTCTAGTCCTTGCTACCACTCAATTCTCAGCCTGTGACACAGCAGTCAGTCAGATGAGCCCCGAAGATGACAGTCCCTGTTTGGCTCTGACTTTCTTCTCCCCCAGTTTAAATCAGCCCACCCACTACCGTTACATTTGTCTTCAGTCACCTTCTCACCACCAACTTATCTCTGAAGGAATAGGAATAAATTGAAGTCAAATCTAAACTACTGTGTCTTCAGGGATATGACAACTGAATGATTTTGAGAGGCTGGAAAAGGAAATCTTCTCCCAAAAGGCTTCTAGCGCAAAAGGCTGGAGTACGACTTACAAACAATGTGAAGATACTACGAAAATTGTACAGAATGATCTTTCTTTCTTTATTTTTCATTTTCCTCTGACTGAAAACCTGTCTAGTAGTCTTTTCACAAGCCATAAAGTTTAGACTTGAACTCTTTACCTTACTGCTTTGACCTTTTTTACCCTAGCTGTAAAAACCCTACTGCCCATCCTTCAATAAATTTATCACCTCATAAACTCCCGCTAGTGCTTCTCTACAATGCATTTAAAAGACAGAAGTGGAAGGCCAGTCCTTCCCCCCCCATTGTCAAATATCATAATTGTCCAGTTTCATACCTCCTGTACAGGAAAATATTTAAGGACGCAGTATTTTTCAAAGACCTGTACTTTTTGCAACATTCTCCTCTGAAAGGAAAGTAATGAAGTTTAAATACAAACCCACGTACTGAACGTATAAAGCTGCCAGTCTAACGTCCCCTTCTATCCTTGTTTCATACAAAGCCTGCTCTCTTTAGGGTAACGGAGACTCTGCGAGGTAGGGATGTAGAATTGATTTGTGATATTGTAATTAAAGACTGGGAAAGAAATAGCTGAGCAGTCCTAAGCCACGGAGAATTTACCCCATCCTTGTGATAAGTGCGTTGTGATAATAAGAACCTGCCACCTTGTCACCATGTCTGCTCAGACAAAAGGATCCCACAGAGGCAGAGACAAACGCCAAATGAGTTATGGAGATGAACAAGGTAAAAAGTTCAGCAGTATTGCGATAGGTCCTTTGCAAGGTCATTGGATGGTCAAAGACGTTTCATATTGGTAGCCCGGCTTTCTAAAATAAAAGCTTATTTTTCTCAACATGGCAAGAATAGGACGGCCCATACCGGACGTGCGTCTAAATACCTTTTCCCAAACTAACTTTGGAGCCTGACAAGTATTACATTTCACTTTGTTTGGCAGAGTGAAACAAGTGTTTCCTTTTAGCTTTCAGAGTTAAGAAACCGTACTGAAGCTCGCCTAAATGGATGAATAAAAATGGGAGTTGTTGCAAATGCCAGTATTTTCCACTTTCAAAACCTCAGATTTTTTGAGTAGGACTGTGGATTCCCACTGTAAGACAATTGCACATGAAAAGAATTCCAGCCAGCCTGTTATTTCAACAGGGACACAGCACCTCTGGACATCCAGAGAGGCTCTAATCACATACGGCTTGAACGCTTCTCTTTAGCAAAGCCCTTAACCGAAAGGCAGCCATGGAAAGAGCGGCAGTTCAGCGTTGCTGAGAATAACCCCAGCCCGAAACAGGAGACTGGCTACTGAACTATGCAGTGTTGAGGCTGCCTCACAGCTACCACTGAAGACATTTATACAGCTGGGCTGTATTTGGAACACATTTTCTTCTGGTCAGTATTATCGTTTAAGCAACACAATGTGATGAAAAGTACCAGTAATACATCATAGGAGTTAAATTTTATCCTTTCCTAGATCTATTCCTTTTCCCTTGGACTTCACATAAGCCACATTTACATAGTGAAGTGACCTCTAAAAATTTAGCACCTTTAACAAAGGACCAACATTTTCTTTTACTGGAAAAGAGGTAAATGAGGTTTTTCAATTTGGAGCGGTAGCTGTTTGGATTGTAGCTGAATCAAGGAGCACTTCAAACTGTTATTTTCTTTTTCACAAATGCTGGAATCACAAAAAGACAGAAAAATACGCCAATAGAACCATAATACTTAATCCAAAAAAGCAACAGCAACTATTGGAAAATTTTTTACGACGCTATTGCGACACACACCTTTGTTCAAGAGTCAGAAAAGTCTTTAGGTGTATTTCAAAGCCAGGCAGTAAAACAACTTGCATAAGATTGATCCATGTCCTACCTTTTTCACATTGCCCTCCTGGGAGGTCACCTCAGGATCAGTCAGTATTTGCTAGGAAAAAAAAACAAAACAAAACAAAACGTAAGTTGAATTGCAACTAAGAATCTTCTAAAATAATATAGGTGATTGATGATGATGATGATTTACACAGGCCAAAACTCTCGATAGCAGGAGAGCAATGCAGACATTTTGCAAGTTAGGTGGAAGTATCAGCACTCCCATTATATTCTCCCACACATACAGGTTTTCCGTAGCTTCTATAAATAATTTCTTTAGTTTGGCCGAGGGAACGCACGCTCCTTCCCCGAATGGCAGGTGATGCAGAACACGGGCGCTAAGAGGACGGAGACCTGTGGGCTCTGCAGAAGCGAATCCCTCCAGGGCGGGTGACTGAAGCCAGCTGCCAGCAGCACGGCTCATGAGGAGTGGGGACAGGGACAGGCCTGATGGCAGCCCCACTCGCGGCACCCCCGTGCGATGCTGGAGGCAGCTTCCAGCTCACTGGCACCAACGCTGGGCGCTCAGCGAGGAGGTGGCAGCACACCAGCAGCTGTACCCCAGCGGCCGCAAGGACCGGCTGCGGGGTCAGGGCCGTGGGATGCTTTGCAGCAAGCTCTTTATTTCCTCCTCCAGCAGAGGTGTGGTGAGACAAGTCATTAAACCGCTGCTGTGTTCTACCTCAGATTAGATCTAGGTCAGCAGGCATTCGAGGAGGTCAAGTACCTCAACTTTCTATCACCCTGGATAGCCCCATCCGGGTAAACACGGTCTACACGGACTTGATCAAGCAGCCAGACTCCAAGTATTTAAGTAGTTTCATTGACCTCAGTGGGGATGTCGGATGTCTAAGGTTAAACACAGACCCAAGTGCTAGGGTGAGGTCAAGGTACTCAGGACTTCCGGGCCCAGGCAATGCATTTTGGCTACCAAAGGAGAACAGAAGAAAGCTCCAAGGAACAGACCAAGAGGCAAGGAAACCCAAGACAAAATGAGAATGGTTGAACATTGCAAGGGAACCTTACTGAAAAAAGGGGAGGAAAAGAAAAAAAAAAAAAAGGCCAAGGAGGTTCTGCTGCCTTTCAGCAGCTGAGGATTTGGCAGCAATTTCTTGGACTCCTTTGACCATGCCCAGGTGAGATCGACCAATTTGCAAATTTCAGAAATGTTGGCAAATATCTCCAAGCTCAGCTGAAATAACAACCGCCATGTTTTACACAGTAAGCATCCCAAACCATTCTGTGTTTTACAACAGCTCTAATAGATACTGAAACTGCGGTTTAGAAAGCAGCTGAGAGCAAATAGGACCAAGAGGCGAATACCAGAGCAATGAAAACCTGTGTGTTCCGCACTTGCGCGTGCACAGACACGCGCTGAAATCTCACCCTGAATTACTGGAAGTTAATTATCTATCGTGTGGAGTTAGAAGCACACGTCACCAAGATGGGGACAGGCAGCAGCTCCCCAGCAAGTGCAGAGCCCTCTCAGCTCCTCTTGATGTCACTGGGAACTGGAGACCCTCAAAAGCCTTCTGAGAATTAGGCCACGAAACTTTCAGAGCCGTAACATAAATATGCCCGTGCTAAATGACTTTGAAGCCTTCATGGAACGCTGCTGCTTCCAAATGAAGACACTTAACTATAATTATTACATGCAAAAAAACCCCTTTAAATACAATTGGTGAAGTATGTGCATTCAGAGTCCATAATCCACCCGTTCAACATGACCATAAACATACGGAGGAAAAAAAAAATTAAAATGAAGTGCAAATTGGGCTGTGGTATAGTCCTGTATAAACAGGCTTAAGAGTCAGGAATTCCTGAGTCTGAACCTAAATGCCAACACAAGCTTCCTTTTGTTGGTTTGGTTGGATCTGCGCTCAAGGGGCAAGTTCTGTTTCTCAAACTGTATTTATTATTTTTTCCCCTTTAATTCAGAGCAGATCCCGAATTTCAAAATTCTTGGAGAACAGAATTTCTGTGAAAAGCATTTCATACGCACTCAAAAAGGGCCCTTCTACAGAAAAGGATCACGGGCTGTTTTTCTAACCCATCATTCAGAATATTGCAAAATGGCTCATTTTTGACAAGGTGAAATATTTTTTCAGTTTCCCTCTGTTACAGAACTCCTGGGGAAAAAAAAAAATCCCCATTTCATGCAGAATTTTAGTTTTGATGGAACCGTCTCCACAAGGGAGAGACTAGGAACTCTTTTTAGAGGATACTTTCCATTCTTCCTTGACACCAAAGTTCTGCCACCGACTCTGCAGTAACCTGGACACAGCCCAGGGCCTGAGACTCCCGATCTGCCCGTGCCAGGTGAATGGGCGGACACTGGGACGCTGAAGCAGTTTGGGTGTCCGACAGGGCACGGTGTGTACTGTGCGCACGAGGGGCAGAGCAACCCAAAGCCTCCTGCTGCCAAAGCCCTGCCCGGGCTCTGCCAGAGCCTGTAGAAACCTTCCCGGGCTCTGGAGGAAACTTAAAAATTCTTCCTCTGCATTCCCAGTTTGGCACGAGAACTGCCCGAGAACACCCTGGTGGGATGCGAGAACACCGAGAGGGATGGCGGAGCTGGCAGACTGGGAGCGCTGAGGAGAGAAGGCTGCGCGGGGAGATCTCCTGCAGGAGACCTGGATGACTGCGATGCTGTGAGGATGTGCACGGTACCTCCTCATTCCATGAGAAAGAGAGAAAGTGAGTCCCAGATGCGATGTTTATTAGTAAGAATAACAAAAGATACTTTGAAAATCTACTCATTGGGTAATTTTAGCTCAGGCTGGACTTCATCTTACGCGAATGCCATAAGACTAAATATAGTGCTTGACGTGTACAGTGGGCTGCACTTTTGCAGTTAGCACAGATGTTCTCAAACGTACTCAAAATTTACACCATATGCTTTCTCTATCAACTGATGTGTTGATTTTAGCCAAAAAGAAAGACAACACGTCAGCAGCGGCCACGGCAGGAAACCCCGTGTGTCGGGATTCTGCTTGGAGGTGCATCTCCCCCGACTGCTGATGGATTTCTCTGCATCTCATTTCCTGGATCCAGAGAACTGGTGGCAACAGAATCCTTAGTTACATTAGTTTGGGATGTGCTACGATTTCAGCAAAGCCTCCCCAGTGTATACTAAACATGTCAAGTAACACCATGTGATTCTTTTTGAAAAACAGTTTACAAGCTGGCATTCTCCAGCTGCAGTTAACCCTAATTTGATTACATTACTCAGACAGATCACAATGAGCTTGTGTAAATAGTAACGTTATCCATTCATTCCCCGAGCTCAGATAAACTGTCATTTAAAACAAAAAGCAACAAAAAACCCCAAATCAAAACTAAAAGAGGCATCGCATGATGCGTTCGGCAAACTCTTAACGGCGAAGCAGATGACAGACTAGGACCTTCCCCCTGCTGTATCACTCTGAATCTTGGTTTTTAAGAAGTATTTCCACGTCTGCTCCGAGCTGGAGACAGAAGAGAACGCCCAATAATTGCACAGAAGTCGGTGTGCAGATAACTGCGCTTTCTCGGTAACTCGTTCTCGTTATCGGCTGCTTCTCTAGCGGGATCTCAACACATCCCGGTCGCAGTCTGATACGCTGCTGTAGGCCAAACGACTTGATTAACAAGCACTATAATGCTATTTGTGCAGACAAGATTAACTCCGTTCGTAAGAGACCTCGAAGGAAGGTGGGTTTGCGAGGACAGAAGACCCCTATGAGCACGGCATTAAAGGAAATACTTATGAAATACACACAGACCTAACCCGGGATTGCCAAGTTTACATCGCGGCTCGGTTTGCCGCCCCATCATGGCACAAAGCGCTGAGGCGTCAGCCTGTGCCTCTTGAAACCCTTCGGCCTCCTGCGCAGTTGGGAGCAAAGAGGATGAGCCCACGAGCCTTTGAGAGCTGCAGGCAGCGCAGCGCGGCTCGCCCGGGGGAGGGCTGGGAGCTGCCTGTTAAACTTGGCATTCCGGAGCTGGAACAGTCCTTAAAACCCATCAGCTCCCAAGCCCACAATAGCTGAGTCACGGAGACGATGCTCTTTCATTGTAAAGGCAGACAGAGAAGGAACCCACAGAAAACCATTTTAGCACTTCAGATTTTTTTCCCATTAGCTGTATTTTTAAACCAGGGGATTCTATAGCACTTTCTAGCCACCAATTTACCAAAAATTTTACATTTTCTATAGTAAATTTGCAAAGCCCTATTAACTTGAGGAAATTTTCAATATCCTGCCTTGGGAATTTGAAACGAATGTGCCTGGAATTAAGAGGAAAGGGAGGAAAGCTCTTGTTTGAGAGGAAGAATTTCCTTTCCTGGCTGGTGAGCGAAGGAGGATGAACAGCACTACTCTGACTGGCAAGAAACAAGCCAAGGGCTGAAAAGAGTATAAAGAATAAACCAACCATTCACTGCTAAGGGCAACCCCAGCACAACTGGGAACACTGTAGAGCAGCCAAACTGTGGTTTGTGGACCAGTAACAGCCTGCAAAGCTGTGGTATGCACTCCACAGACCATTTTATAACCATTTATTTTGCAGTTGAAAGTCTGAACAAAAAGGTGGTACAGTGCTGCGTGAAAAATGGTCAAAACGAGGAGGGATCCGTGGCTCAAAATTTCTGGTGACCTGCTGCAGGGAAAACCTCTGCGACTGCTTGTGCCTTGTGTCCTGAATGGTCTTACAGAGGAATTTTTCCTGTTGGCCAACTTTCAGGAGAACAAAATGCAGTTTCCAGAGGTGAATCGCCGTGGGTTACTCCAAAGGGCGTTCAACGAAAGGAACGTCCTCAGTCATCTTTTCATAAAAAATAACACCTTCTTATCACACGCTACAAACTTCTGTGCACGCAGAGAGGCGCAGGAAAGAGTCAGGGGTAGCTAATGTTAAGAAGAATGGATGTCAAACATTACAAATTTGTTTAAGAACAAAGACTGCAAGAAAGAAAATAAACACGCCATTTACATACGTGGTATCGCAACTTCTGCATCCCTTTTGAAAGGCCTAACTCCTGCATGACATTGTGATCAAGTTCAACTGCAAATACCAGGAAGTTAAACAGAATCTAATGGAGAGCATTTGTAATAACTTCAATAAGCTGAGGACTTGAGACTTTCAGCCAAGACAAATAAGAGAGGGTACTGATTAGTAAATGTCACCGTTTCTCTTGCCAAGCACTCAGGGCCTGGTGATAGGAGAGTATTAAATATAATCTCACAGTCTTTAGGGGCTCTTTGATTTTATATTGCATTCTTATCAGGTTCTTAAAAGTCCAGTGTTAATGAGCATGAGAAATGCACTTCATAGTTTGGCAGTTTTGCTAAAAGAAAACGTATTTCATTCATCGCACGCGTTCCTTGGATCCAAGCTGGAGATGCGTTTCCCTTTCATACGGCACCGCATCGAACCTCCTCCCTCTCTTCTTTATCTCCACCCAGCAATCCAACAGCACCTTTAGCAACCACCTATTTAATACTATTATTCAAAGAAAATAGGTTTTACCAACTACAGAGGTTGAGATCTAAGGACCCTGGAGTGGAGTCGGAACAGTTCCATAGTAAGTGCACACCCACTGCACCCCCCCTTTTGCAATGTATAGCGACTCCTGAAAGAAGGGTAAGCCCCAATTTACAATAGAAGCCTCAAGTCTTTTGTCTGGTATTTTGCTCACTTCTTGAAACATCTCCCAGAAAAGAAATATAGAACAGTACACATGAGGAAAGAAAAAGCTGCAATTCGTTACTACTTTCTTTTTAAAATGCCCTTACAAATATTCTTCTCTTTTTTTTTCCTGAAGGAAAATTCCATTATAAAACTGAATTCTGAAAAGGCAAAAGGGACAGTTCTCTCTACGTCTAGTGTAAGCAGTGTCTACAGTCTAAGGATTGAAACAGAAGTTGCAAGGATTGACTGTATCTGTATTTACTCAGCTTGCTCATCTTCAAACTTAGGAACGTGCCTAGCAGACTTCTATGCTAATTCAAATGTGAGATCCTCTGACACAATGTGCTTCTGAACTGCTCAGCTACATCTTCGCTCCAGTAGAATGGAAGCTTAGGGTCATCAACTCTGAATTCTGTCTGCCACAGAACTACATACCACAGTCACTTAACGCGGCCAGAGCTATTTGTTATCTGAGCAAAAAATCATCTTGAAGAGCGAAGCGTAATGTTTTGGTTAACAGCTACAGCTCTGCTGTTTGCAGCGACGTGAATGGATTGGATGGGTAGCTTCACTCAGAGATGACCCATCTATCTTTTGTTCTCGACCCTTTTTAGTTATAAAAATGACCTTGCTATTGACAGAATAATATAAATGGACCTCCCCTGTACTTCATATATTGATAAGCTGTTTGTTAAGATGATCAGTAATAATCATAAGTAAATAAAGAGAGATCGTACGTCTTCTCGTAATGGTGATGCTGACATGCACTTGCATCTGACGTATGGGGACCTCTGGGCTTCGTCTGGAGAGCTCATACTTCATATTAAATTGCAGCCTTTCCACCCAGGACACACACTGACATATACCTCTACGTAAGGCAATGCACTCAAATCTTAGTATCTAACCATACCCGTTATTTCAGAGAATACCCTCCAAGGGTAGAAGTGTATTGAAATGGAGTCAACAAATACACCATCTAGTCCCTAGAATAGTTCATTATTCGAGCACCAGCCTCCCTTTGGGCGAGGCTCATCTACAGCTCATTGACTCATTTTTGGTACCACTGGGGTGACATTCGAATTCTGTTGGCAAGACTTTCGGAAAAGCCCTGCCCTTCTCCCTTCAAGTTAAGCACCTTCAAGTCCATATGGCGATGCCAACAGCAGTTCCTTTTTCTTACAAAACCCTCTCAAAGTCTTGCCATTGGTGCCGAAACCAACTGACACCAATATTGCAGGAGCCAGGAAAATCTCAGCACTTCTACCCCGCCGTGCACACAGTTGCCAAAGAGAAGGACTAGGATTAGATGTACCGAGGTGAGAGATTTCTGTCTTCAAGTCTCGAGATACAGAACTCTGGCTTCTCCCATCACCCACGCTGAACGACACAGCCTCCATCATTATTTAAACGTAATAATTATGCAGCTAAGAATTTGAGAAAGACCAGAGAAAAATGACCTCATTTACTTCTCTTCCTCACAGCCTAAAGAGACACTGATAAGGATTATGAATTGGGTTACCACATTTAAAGAGTATATAACGGATACATTTTTTCACAGGCATACTTGTCTGCCTTGGTTCAAAACCAAGTCTTTGCTCTGCCCAAGTAACACACAACTTTGCTGAGCTCACCAAAAGCGTTCTAGTTCCCCACATGTGACCATGTCAAATCACAAGCACAAACATAAAAGCCAACTTGCGATTCCCTGCATGCAGAATTTGCCAAAAAAATCCAGCTCAATAAACTGCAGCTACATCTAGAGCTTATCCTCCGTTCCATCAAAATAATGGCCTTCCACAGCAACCACAGCACTGCACCAAAGCTAAATAGCTAAGCTGTGACACGTAGATTTTTGATCATTAATCACCCTTGAAGGAAAATAAAGCCAATATGCAACGTTCCCACCAATTTCAAAAGTCTGAAGTGGGAAACACAGCGTCTCCTTTAACAGCTTAGTTTTGCTGCTCACCCTGTGAAAGCAGCGAGCGAAAACAGCAGCCTCCTAATAGCTGGTACCGTGTGGGGGGAGCGCAGCCTGTCTGGGAATGTCTCCCTGCCTGGCACTCAGACAGAAGGGATGGGATATGTCAGTTTGATACCCATCAGCAGGATAACCTAACTGTCACTTTAACGTGACAAGGTCATAGTCAGTCAGTGGGATGCAGTAAGAAAAATGGCCCATTAAAGCCTCAGAACTGGAAGAGCAACACGAGGCCAATCGGAGATGTCCGAGCACTCGCTCTTTTAGCGGAGGACGAAGCTACTCAGCGCTCCTTCCCAGGGACCATCTTTTCCAAAACCAAACTAAGAAGGTGGTAACCAGTGTAGCCACCACAGCTGCCTGCCACAGAGAGCATGGGGGAAGCTTACGTCACTTAACCCTCATTTAATTTAGCAAAACAAGTCTTTGATAAGCTGTAGATATGAAGAGCCTTGCACGGGGAGTTTTCTGTACCAGAGTTTCTTTCGTGGCCTGATCCGAGTGAACCGCAAGGAACAGCTTCTGCTATTGCCCAGGCCACCCTGCTGCCACTTGTCCTCAAGACTCACCGCTGCTTAAGTACAGAGTAAGTGCTTACCCTGAGTTGGTAAGTTACCTTGGAGAGGAATTCCCTGTAGTACCATTCTGCGCAAGGAAAGAGAACAAGAGGGACAGAAAAGGGCACTTTGCCTTCCTTTACTCGGGAGCAATATTAAGCAAATGAGACTCTCTATAAAGAAAAGTTAATAGGGAATTACTCTGAGGACTAACTTCAGACATCGGCACAATCAGGTTCTTATTTCAAAAGCACACGGTGTTGCTTTATCTGAATTGTTAGGGGGTGCCAGGTGAGCTCCTTTTTAAGAGCTGCAGAAACAATCTCAGATAGAACTGGATAGTATTATGCTTGGAATGATAATATTGTGTTTGGAAAAGGTCAATATTTTATTTAATCAGCCAGACAGAGAGTGGGTGGCAATTTCAATGCAATTTCTTGAGACAGGAATTCAAGGAGTCCACATGGAAATAAGTTTTTCTCTCGAGCTGCCGCTGTCTTACACAGGTAGGAGTTTGTTTAGTGTTCAAGGTTGTGACGTAAGGGGGCTGGGTACAGCTCCCGTGCTTCCCTGGAGGGAATGCCATCTTGAGTGTCTATCTGGTTTGTAAACCAGCTACGTTTCAGGAACCGACAAATCAGAGGTTTATGATTGCAACCTAAAAAAAAATAATAAACCTAAGGTGATCTTTAATCTGTTTAAACAATAAATATGAATCACTTCTTAGAATAAATCTATGACAGCGTATCACGTGCTAGGCTGCGGATCATGGGCTTCGACAGAAGCACACGGTTTTCACTCTCTCCAGTTTGCAGAACAGCTACTGAGACATAATTACTCCCTGACTACAATGCTGTTGGTTGGCTTGGTCCCACTTCCAAAACTTCCTAAAACAATGGTAGTAAAAAGAATTCAGGAGTGAGAGAGAGAACTTCAGTTTATGCAGATATTTGGCATGTGCCCCAAGTGAGCTTCTAGGAAGGATGGAACCTGAAGAGAAAATCCCTCGAAAGCCTCTCAAAGGCTTTTTAAGCAGTTCCTGGGAGAGAAGACTAATCCCGCCTGGTTAGACGAGGAAGGATGCACTGAGCCTCTCAAGGCATTCAAAGATGAAGGAATGTGAAGGCTTCAGCTCATTATGATCCCTTACGCTACGGATGCCACGAGCAGCGCTTCCACCGACTGCCAGGCTGGTGTCCTGCGGCCAAACGAGCTTCCACACTCTCTACCCATGGTGGGAGACATCCATCTCAGAAGCTCAAACCTGCTGCTTTCTTCTTCCAGAATCCAGCAACAGAGAAAGAGTAACCACAGACGAAAACCTTGCTCAGCTGCTGCCAGCTGCAGCTCAATACCCTCCCCGTACCACACACTGTGTTGGAGGTAAATTCTGTCTCTGGACAAGCCATGGTGAGGTGTGGATTCTGAGTATGGTAGAGAAGCTTTTCCCTAAGTTTCTGTTCCCCTCGGAAAAGCAGTCAGGACCTCTTCCTTTCCCTTCCCTTTGTTTCAGAGACAGCATCAGGCATAGCTTGCCACCTACCTTCGCCTCTTCCAGTGAATCCCAGTGAAGACAGGAGGCCTGAGGACTAGAACTGGCAACTGACCGGCAGCACAAGTGCCACAGAGAAGGAGAAGGGATTCAGCACCAAACTGAACGGAATGCTTTGTGCTCTGGTCTTACAGTCAGTGGCAATCGGGTGTCTTTATTGTCTCTGCTCCACAACGTGGAATTTTCTTTTCTCCAAACCAAGCAGTTCACACTTAAGTCTTTCCAGAGGGTCTTTCCACAGCATAACTCATTCTTCTGCTGTGCCCCTGAACCTCCCTGTGCCAAAGTGGAATTTGGGGCACCACTCAGACGGTTTTCCCGGGCAATGGCATCCTCCCATCTGTTTATATAACAGTTCTCTTTTCAATGGGATCTGAAAGAATGTGTTCTTTACACATTCTCACATTATATCTGCTTTTCCAGGCAGCTGTTGAACTCCCAGCAGAGTTTCAGGCATCGGGGGCCGGGGGTGGTGCTCTGCTTTAACAGTGCAGACAATAACAAAGCGAGAGGCTATGAGAAAACGGAGGTGGGCAGTAATACCACACAGCAGAGCTTCAAAGCCTCACAAACCACTAAACCCACGGTACGTTCTGTTTGTTACAGTGCTTTGATGCGCCTCTGATTATCAAAAAGCTCCTTCTGAACGTGAGGCTACAAGTCTTTAGTTTTCTTAGCTGCATTCTTCTTACCAGCTTTTCCAGACAAGGTGTGAGGGCAACATACCCTGAAGAGCAAGATCACAGTGCCAGCGCAACAGGGAATCGAGAGTGATGACTGATTACCGATAACCCCACCAGCTCCAAGAGGCTGCGGGACAAAAGAAAGGCTGCTACGCACCGAGCCTCCGGAAAACGCCCGGGGTTTTCAAATGAGACCTCTCCGCCCAGCACCCTGCTGTCACTTCTGGCCCCAGTGCTGGATTTGGGCAATTGCAGGTGATAGGGCTCAGAAAATTAAGATCCATCCCTGCAACTGTGCCAGAAGATCTGCTGCACTGCTACAGAGGTAAACAGATCCCCTGGGATCCATCTGTCCGGCACCAGTGCACGTGTACTGGAGCAAACGAGGTCTGCTCATTCTCTAAGAACATCAGAAGTGCCACCTCTCTCCACCATGACCACTTCTGGCCTCCGAGACAGAAATGGGCTTTCATTCCCCAAGAGAGAGGCAAGCCCTCATGTAGACAGAGCCCGATTAAAAGAGCCAATGAATAACTGGAGAAACGAGCTTATACGTACAGCGAGCACTTAATTTCACGAGGTCGCAGAACTTGACCATTACCTGTCTGCTCGCGTTTCCTTGATTAGACATCTTCTCAGCAAGAGGACCTCACAGCCAGCCACTTCAAAAACACACCTGACAAAACGCTTCCCCCCCTACTTTGCCAGCAAGCTCCAAGCAGTGGTCCTTGCTGCCAGAGCGCTTGCTCAGAAAACTCTGAATCTCTGCAGAAGACTTTTCTTAAGTAAGTCAAAATGGCAAAGAGATTTTTTTTCCAAAATTCCGTATGTTATCCTTCGTAAATCCAGTTGTTCACTATCAGAATAAGAACAGATTCTACATTTGGAGCTGCTTTCAGAACAGTACCAGAAAAAAAAAAAAAAACCAAAAACAAAAAACCCAAAACCCAACAAACCAACTTCTTTTTTCATTAAAAGTTTTGAAAAGCACACACAGCCCTTATTGTTATTAAACACTCCAAGTAAAGTTCTGGAGAAAATCTTGGGAGATTCAGCTCTGAGCATTGATTACAAGGGGTTTTTAATCTTGTGCCAAAAGGAACATTGAGGTTAAAAGATGGCTCCGTACACGATCTTGCCAAATAGCATTTCTGTTTACATCTTAAAAACTACCACCAATAGATCATAGACAAAGAAATGTCCATAATGTATCCAGACGCTGGAAACCAAACGTGTTTAAGCCATTGAAGGGGGTTTAATGAAGTAAAGCATTTTTTTTAACTGCCAGCTCAAAGTAAATAATCACTGATTTGAGTACAGTGAAGAGATTCTATCTCACCAAATAATCTGAACTTGCCATCAAGGAAACTGTTGCTTTGTGGGAATAACATAACAGCAGTTTAACATTCTCATAAACTTGGTTCTTGTCTTCCTCAACACCCTGAGCCTCCTGGGATTGAGAAAGTGTAAAGCCAGCGCTGCAAAAGCAACAGAACGCCCTAGTGCTTGTCGGCCCGGCCTGCTGGGTCACCAGGGTCAGTCGGTCCTGGTTTGACTCAAGGAAGGGAAGGATGAACTGATTAGCGAAAGGCTGCGGTGATTTCCCCCCATTTGCCCGTGGCACCTGTTCAGACCAAGCTGGAAACCGACCAAAACCTGGCAAGTCCGACGGTCCCGGCTGCTCTTCCTCCCAGCACAAACAGATGAGCAGCTGTAAGAGGGGCACTGCAGCTTTTCCACAGAAAAACACCATCACCCTCAGCTGAACGGCCCTACGCTCCTTGGTGCAGGTTATTTTGCAGCTCGGATGATCTGGCACCGTTCTGTGGGTTGTGAGTACATTGAGACGGTTCCACAGGGGACTCTGAGGCTTGGGATGAGCGTGTGGTGCCCCTCATCACAACCTTCCATGCCGGGCTTCCCAAATGCCACCGCTGGAGCGAAGATGTGCATTTTTATAATGCAGAAATAACGAACAGTTAACCTTTCTTTTGTTTAAAACAATGAAATAATGACTGTAGTAGAAAAAGCAGTGGAATAAAACAGAGAAAGAAGAAGAAAAGCCACATTGTGTTATATAATTACTTATTTTGCTACAGCCAAGGTTGTCAATTTGACAGCAAATTTCTAATTCACAGTTGAGTATTCTCCTTCCCTAATTCAGACATGCAGCCTTTTGGTTACAAAAACATGAAAATTATACCCAAAGCAATCATCTGGCTGACATTTAGCTGGGACAAGAGCTCAACTTGTTTAACCCCTCACCTTCAAAAGACTGACTTCTGTGCTCTCGCTTTTGCCAGGACGACAGTGGGGTTATCTACCCCTCTGTACGCTTTCTAAATCGTGGTTTGATTCAAAGCATAAAAACTGAAGAGAGAACTTTACAACACCGCACCCAGGCTGCACTAGCTGGTGAAAATGTTCGGAGTTTAACACGCTCTTCTGGAAGTAAAAGCTATATAAGCAAGAGTCCTCAAAATCAACCAACCAGGTACGGTATCTGCTTGGACTGATTCAAACTAACACAGACAACTGAGTTTTTGGGAAGAACTTCTCCCACAACTCTAACTTTTACAAGTGTGGGGTTTCTACATTCTTGACAGCCTTCCAGGCTGCGTGAGGAGCAGCTGGAGGCAGCACAGCCTGGGCAGACCAGGAGGGTCCCAGCGAGCTCAGAGACAGCCCCCCTGTCACTGTACTCCGATGATGCAGAGGATGGTGCTCTGCAGGCATTCCACAGCAGAACAACTCTTCAGGTGAAAAGGGACATTCCTCCTTCGCTGAGAAAGAGGCACGAGAGAACGCTTCCAGCCCTCTTCTGCTCTCCGAGCCTTCTCTCTCCACAACCACCGTAACTTTTGTGCTACTTGCCACCTTTCAGGATGCACAACGAAATGACCAGGTGAGCGCAAACGACAAAATAAAGCCAAAGAACGAACTTTGGGGTTTCTCTCGTGCATGTGTGAAAAAAGATAATATTCTGCAGGAGGCGACTTGGCCCTGCAGAGTCGCTGTCCTGAGTCACTTAAAAAGAACACGGAGCAGCATTTGCAACATTATCTCATGAGCTGTAACACTGGAATTCAGGTTACACGCATTTGAATTCTCTGCATTTATTTCTCACATGTTTTGAGCAATCTGATTCAATTATGAGTTTGACTGCCCTTTTTTTTTTTTTTCTTATCGGAATATAAAATCCTTTTCCTTGCACCACATAATTGTGTTCCATGGCAGAACTGGTATTCATCATTGCCCTGCTGTCCCCTAGCCTAAAAGATAAAACATCCACAGGGTAATAAATGTCAAACTATGATTATTGATGCTTTCAATTAAATTGATTATCTATTTGAGGTGCATAGCACGGTGATTTATTGCTGTCTCTTTACGTTGCACTTGGCACAAAGGCTTCCCCGAAAGGTGAGCATTTTGAATGTTTCAATGGATTTTCTATTAAACTGGATTTTTTTTTAAAGTGGGTCTCAAGCAGCCCCGTGCTCGGTTAACTGAACTGGCACCAGACTGGGTCTGAAATACGCTGGTTTCTCTTGTCTTCTGGAGATGGAGGTTAGGAAGCAATATATGAAAACGGAAAACTTTTGTCCAAGTGTTAACGGAAAGTCAGAATGCATCCTTGATTTACATCCCTTGTTCAAAAACTTTTATGTACAGACTATATTAGACAAAAAGTGTGCGTAATCTTGAGCTTTGTGGACTACTGCCCACCTCAACGGAGATGAGATGACCTTCGACTCGTCACTGGCATTGTGTTTTTATTAGTTTCAGATAACAGGAGCTATAAAATTCAAAGACGTTTGCTCACCAATGATAATCAGCAGCTGCTTCACAAACAACGCTTCTGTTAGCTGCGTCATGGCTAAGGTGACACAAGTTGACCTTTATCTGATAATTTACGTGAAGAAATGCCTTCTGTGGCAGGACCACCTAGTACCAGCTTCCACTGCTGCCGTTTCTCCAAAGCACAGGTCAGTTCCTTTCAGTCTGTTTCAAAAAGCAAATTGGGCTCAAAACCACATACAGCCTCAGCAAGCTCTGCACGTCTGGGGAAACGCAGGAAAATCAGCGCGAGAAAAAAATCAGAATTCCCTCAGCGTGCTGTTCTTGCTGGCTACGTAGAAAAGACGTAAAACTTATCTTCAAGCAGTAGACTTAGTGACTCCCAGCAACAAACGCCCCCATTTTCACGGGGAAATAGTTCAGCGCTGGTAAGCCAGTGACTTCAGATTTGAGATGGGGACGAGCTTTCGTCCATTATTCCCCACATCTGATATTTCCAAGTACCAGGGAAGCACCACGTCAGATAACACTGAGACTGAACTTCCTGGTGTGACATGATGCCTGACCAAGCTTCCCAGCATTTATTCCCAGGAGCACGCAGGACAGAGGACTGAAGCCCAACTGTGCTCTCCAATACATAAAGTAGGAAGATGAGTCTGCCTCTAAGACCTTGAGAAATAAGTAAATGCAACAGATAAACAGCGAGAACAGAAAAGAGCAGGATTACTATCTCAATATACAGACAAGACTGAGACAAGAAATTAGGTGACATGTCCAAATCACACAGTCTCTGGCTTTAAGAAATTGAGTTCCAAGCTCCTTAGACCCAATGGTAACAATCAGGCTGTCATTCCTCCTCAGATGCAAACACCTTTGACCCCAGCAAGCTCAGAATTACACACACATCAATTCAGACTTTGAAGCCTGGCTTATCTCTCAGAAGTGTAACTGTCCCCTCTGCTGTAACTAACAGAGCTATCTGAGAAAAAAAACAAAACAAACAATCAAGGAAGAAAAAAGAAAAACAAAATCCCTACAGCTCAGGTCAGAAGTAACTGTTTTACATTTGCTTTCTTCTACCACCATCCTGGCAAAGCCCAAAGTGCTTTCTAGTTTCTACATGTATTAGGAATCTAAAAACACTAACTAAAATGTGACCAACTTCAGAGAGGAACCACAGCAAGTATCTACCCACCCAAAGCAAACCTGCAGAAGAGGTAAGGGCAAAAGTAGCGCTTCTCTTTGATAGTGCTGGCTGCACTTGAGAATGCAGAATGCAATAATCCAGGCTTACATCTGGTCATCAAACCAGGGTGAACACCAGTACCGAGTTCCTGACACAGCCCTGTTGGACGAGTCAACTCTCTAATAGCTCAGGACCATCCAAACATCATTCCGGGGCATCAACTCAAAAGAACAAGCAACACCATCCCTGTACCCCCCCCGGGTCTTTATCAAATATCCCCCTTCACAGTTATTAGACCCACCCTGACTGACCTGTAAGAGCAGACGGGAGGTGTACTCCACACCAGTATGGCAGCAGCACCTGCACTGGCTGCCAGAGACGAGGCTTCAGAAAAGCCACTCGGAGATTCCTGCTGCTGGAACCTGTTCTCCAGCTCTGGCCGTGTGGGTCCCCCCAGCTAGCAGCCACATTGGGGCTGGCCGGTGCTGGTGTATTGAACTGCAAAGCCCACTGAGTAAAAAAAGTACGAGAAAGACCACAAGCAACAGGGAATTAGGACAGATTCTTTTTAAAACTACAGATCAAGGCCAATTTGCTGAGCTGTTTCTGGACATCGAGGCTATTTCCACAAAAAGATAAATATATGTACTGTCAAGTTTATGTGGCCAGCCACTGCCCCTGCAGCAGAGGTTAGAAAATGGGACATCTGGTTTCCAAATGATCTCCGTGCGGCCACGCGCAGTTATAGCAATGATTTGTAGAGAACATGAACACGGTGGGTCTTGGTTTTTTTTGCTTGAAGGATGACACTAAAGTCCTGGAAGAAGAAAGAAAAAAGGAGACCCCCAGATGATGGAAGGCACTGACTTCCCTCCTTAGCACACATCACAAGCTCCCAGATGCACGGAAACACGTTCGGAGTAACCCTCTGCGGTCAGGGTTACGGCATCACTCCGTGTACCAGGGCTGATTGACAGAATGAGCCCGTTGTGATGGGAGCCACGGCTCGGAGGTGAAGGTGTTTGCATATGTAAAGTGCCTGGACTGCTTCCAGTCCTACAAAACTGGGGGGAAAAAAAGCAAGTGCACCAGGAGGCAGGAGGAACACGGTGTTCAGGGTCATTCTGCTGCCGTGCCTGGCTTCTGGCATGGGGGGAGCATCCACGTCTGGGCACTGAGTGGGAAAGCACACCCTGTATCACTCCTGGCTCGTGCTTGGAGCACTCTCTTTTCACTGTCTGACAAAGAAACAAAAAATGACCAAGTGACTCAAGGTGGTTTTTATTTCATTTGACTTGAGAAATAACCAAATTCCTTCACCCGGAAAAGTTTCTGAACCATGAGTACCACTCCCTGCCGTGCTGACCGCCCAGCACCGCTGTCCTCGCGGGAGCAGCGTGCACACAAGGGCACGGCCAGCCGGCCAAGCAGCCCAAGGAGCTCCAGCCACCGCTACTCACACTCTGCATTCTCTGGATAGCAGGATAAGGGGGGAAAAAATAGAACTTTCTGAGCATTTATTGTTGCTTCCTGTGCAAGCTGCTTCTTAAAATTATTTTTTAAATTGTATGGGGCAAAGTTCTGCCTCAGAAAGGACAAAGAAAATGAAACCTGAAACGGAGACAACTGCAGTTACTTCTTCAAGTAGAGACTACGGCTCAGAGATCTTTCCACCCAACCCCAATAAAAACTTCCTAAGCCCTCACAGAAGCTTGAATCACTCCCCTTCCCTTCCTGCACTAGATGCTAGAATGTGGCTCTGCAACAGAAACCAAGTCCTGGATTCCCTGATGGGCTTGGTTTCATACACAGAGTGCTGGAGCTCCCTGTTCTGGCAGCGAGCATTGTGAAAAGTCTGTCTCAAGTAGGAAACGCATATTTGACCCTCCATTCTGTAACATTCAAACCTGGAACCCAAACCAAACTGCTTTTTCTCCCTCCCGCTCCCCAGATCAACTCAGTAGTACCATTTTCCTACCAGATCACAAACCACTGCCCGCTGCGCTGCACACGCGTGAGGTGTCTCTAAAGTGGCCCTTGAGAACAGCATCTTCACGCTTGGCAAAAAGAAACCGTCACGTTTGTACTTTGGAGTTATCTGACTGAAGGCAAGGTCCTTGATTTGGGGAGGTTTTTTTTTTTTGTTTTTTAATAGGGACACATTGAAAATGTTACTGTCTTATCGTGGCAGCTGTACGGAGCTATCAGCAGTCAGCGTGACGGCTGGAGCAGACCGTGGCACAGAGGAACTGAGCAGCTCTCTGCTCTGTGTAACGCACAGGAAGCCCAGGGCAGCTTTTCAGAAGTATGCAGAGGGTGGAATGGAGCCTCTAATGTGTTTAGGTTTCTCCACTGGAATCTACTTTTATCAGAAAACAAAGGTCCTGATGGGATTATCAGCAGAAAGAAACCCAGAACCTGTCTAGTTGGGAAAGGGGCTGAGGAGGTTGTTATGTCGAGGTGCAATAGCTTCCTTCCAGGCAAGGCTAAAAGCCACTTCTGGAAATCAGGCTCCTCCGCCAATTTCACTGGAATTCTGCACCCACATATAAGTTTTTTTAGCACACGTAAATCAGCGCTTGCCTCATGCCAATTCCTTTTAGAAAGGAGAGAGGAATTAAGATGCGTCTAGCACACCAAAGTTACTCTCCAAGAGGTACCAGTGTCTTCACAAAATAAAATGTTACTTCTGAGCAGCTTATTAAGAAGTGCACAACGCTGGTCCCTGTTACACACCCGAGCGCTGCGCTGCCCATCATGATGCATCAAATAAATGGCTGAACCTCATAAGCACTTCACACCTTCACTATCACTGCTCCAGCTTCAGCTAATTAGTCCTCCCTACACCCAGAACTGGAGCAAAAGGTGGGCTGGGAGCAGCGGGGAGGAAACAGGAACCAAAATATAAGAAACTTCATCCCAGGCAGATGGTGAGACTGTCATTTAGAAAGCAGTAATTATTTGTGAACTTGATCCTTGCCTCTCTTTCTTTTTTATACATGATTAATGCAACAATTATTTAAATACTAATGCCAGCCTGTAACAAAATTGAGCCATGTCAATCTCTTCGCCTCAGCTCTGCTCAATCCAGCCACATAACAGGAAAATATCAAGGCAAAGCCATAATGAGTCCTGAATCTCTCAGAGAAGATGCAGTGATCACTCTTCGGTCAGTGTGGAGGCCTCAGATCATTAAAGAGTTGCATAAAACCCAGAATTACAGCCTGGTTATTACAATACACTCAAAATAGCGTTTGGATTCAAGGGCTCTTGATGAGACCATGAAATAAATACAGCACAGGTATTTTAAACAGAGACCCACAGCAGTGCTGAAAATCAGACTGCTTTTTTTCCCATTTCCTTTCCCCACCCGGGCAGACTTGTGCTGCTCTCTCCCCACTCCTTTCTCTGTCTCGCCCTCCAGCAGTTCTGAAGGATCCCGCTGGTGGCGAGGTGGGACATCAGACGGATCTTGCACAAGCTACCTCCTGGTCAACAAACAACTGCTACTGCTGTGGGGTGACACTGTGCTTTGTTAAGGATGTGGAGGGGCTGTTCATCAACAGCCTGAGCCTTTATCTCCAGCACAACATTAACCTTAGTCCACATCATCTCTGTAACAGAGGGTGCCTGGGTTTACCGACCAGGTCCCCAGCTGGCTGTGGACGGAGCCGGGTGGGATTTCACCTCACTGCCCTGCCTGGAGTCTCTGTCTTCAGACAGAAGCAGAGGATGAGACCATGCACTTGGCTGCTGCTGAACAGAACCCTCCTCCCTTTTCTCTTCCATGGCCCCCTTCTGCTGTGCCCTACCATCCCCTCACCCCCCCAGCACCAACTAAAAAAGGGAAAGAATGAGAAAGTGAGTACTCTGTAGCTGGCACTGCAGACAATGTATGTCTTGTGTGAGTAATTTAGCACTATGGCCAGTCAATCTGGTTTCTGGGCCCAATGCCCTGACCCTCTTTAGAGCCGCTCTCTCTCTCCAGCACAGTGTGAAACATTTCCTTTCACAGCACTGACACTTTGCAGATTGAGACGTCAGGCCTGTCCAACTGCAGCAAATTAGCAATTTTTCTTTTACTAATTGGAAATAAAAATGTTTGCTAAGGGAATAATTTGTAGGAATGCAGTGTTAGGTTTCCGGCTTTTTATAAGGATGCTTTAAACTTTATACATGTGCACTTCTCTTCTGTTTTGATGCCTTGCACTGTAAATTTTAATAGGTTACTCGACTGTTAAGTTTACAGTCTCAGCCTTCCAATGGATGAAACGAAGTTTTTCATTTATCTTCCTCTCCAAGGCAGCAGGATCTTCTTATAAGTAGTGCCTGGCAGAGCTTGCCCGCTTCTCAGTAAGCAAAGGAACACAGCTTCAAAGGGTTAAAAACATACACGGCTACGTGGCATCTGGATGAACCTCGGGCAGGCGATTTGTTTGCGAAGCCTTCAGTTCACAGCTCTCCAAAGTTCCCCGTGAGCACGGTGGAGGGAGATGGGGAGCAGATTCAGGAATGCTTTCCAGCGTAACCCTGCCACAAACGGGCCGTTTCACAGTTCCGAATCGGCGTGGAAGCTGCGCTCCGAACAACCACGAAGCGTAGCGACCACCTCGTGCCTCTGCACTGCTACAGAAGAGGGGCGAGGAGGCTCCTCTCCCATTTTTTTTCAGCTCATTTGCGCTAAAGCAGCTTTGCTCCTTCAATGAGGGCGTGCCAAGACCTTGGGCAGGGGTTGGTGGTGATGGTGTCTGGATTTTTAAACTCCTTTCACACGCAAAAGTGGACTGAGGACAGTTTGATCTGTCTTGATCCTAAAAATCACTGCGGTGGAGAAATGGCATGCAAATGGCAGTCACTAAAGACTTCTTCAAATAAACAGAGCTCTTCAAGAAAGCGGGCTCAGGAAAGAGTGACCCGTGCTCTAGGAAAACCTGCTGAGAAGCTAGAAATGAAACCAAAATGCCCACTTGCTGAAATACAGTATTTTAATTTAACGTGTCTCTGTAATTCTTTAGGCACGGAGCATCTTCCCGCAAGCCGCGCTCAAGCAGTGGTACATTAGCTCTTATAACAATGCCAGCACATAAAGAGTTACTGTTCTTTCTCCCCTGCAACCCCCCCCCCCCCCCCCCCCCAAAGAACTTTACCAACCCGGCCACATTTTTTT
>JAAGNO010027516.1:0-25959 GCA_033439905.1 Ceryle rudis
GAAGAGAAGGCTCCGGGGAGACCTAATAGCCACCTTCCAGTACCTGAAGGGAGCTTATAAAAAGACTGGAGAGGGCCCCTGTTTACAAAGGCCTGGAGTGAAAGGACAAGGGGCAATGGTTTTAAATCAGAAAGGAGAGGATTTAGATTAGAAATAAGGAGGAAGTTCTTTACCACGAGAGTGGTGGAACACTGGAACAGGTTGCTCAGGGAGGTGGTTGAGGCCTCATCCCTGGAGACATTCAAGGTGGGGCTTGACAAAGCTCTGGGCAGCTTGCTCTAGTTGAGGATGTTCCTCAGCAGGGGGGTTGGACTGGATGACTTCTAGAGGTCCCTTCCAACCCAGACATTTCTATGTTTCTATGTCCTCCATGATCATCCTCATGTCCACCAAGTCAATAAGTTCATGATTGTGAACAGAATAAAGAGCAGGTAGAAGTCAGCTTTCCTGATGCTGACAACTTATATGTGTGGCTCACAGAGTCTGGATCTTCCAGCATCACTGCAGGATGGCTTTACTGGCTGTTTCACTGCCACCATCTCTCCACCTAACTCACTTTCTGTAGCATTAGCAGCAGTGGAAGCAATACATCCTCCATGTTGGTATTAGTTTATTGTGTCAGTGGATTTGAATAGAAAGCCCAGAACAACCATGGAGATTTTCTCCCCTGCATTGTGAGAAATTAGTTGCTTGAGATCTCCAGAAAGAGACTGACCTGTGACCAGGGTCCTATTCTCCACTGCGCTGGGCAGAGCTCCCGGTTGCAAGGCCTCCTGCCTTCTGGACGGTCATTGTTGCAGTACTTGGTATGAACAGATCGATTTGTATTATCATGTAGGGGTTGTATACATCGGACAGATCGTACCTGATATCCTGTTTTCCCACAACTTTTGCTGCAAGGCTCCCATTCTCCTGTAACCCATCTGGGTTAGCAAAAAGAAAAGAAGTTGAGCAAAATTCTCTCTTAAATTAGGTGAGTTCAAACTGTCTCTAGAACCGTAACTCTTAAACACATGTTTAACAGGATGCTAATGGTAGTTCTAATATAGGAAAAGAAGAAGATACAAAAACCCATAAGCATTTATGGTGAGGGTTATTTGACCATGTGCCTGAAAAATCAGTAATAAGACACAGATATTTAAAATCACTCTTTCCCATTATCTCTGAGATAAGCATTACTCTTACTTTGCTTCATTTGCTTTGTTTTTAAGCTGGCCCTTCCAAGATTGCACATAAAAATATGGTAGTACTTATGTCAAAAGCAGGCACACAAAGGTGCTGCTGAGCTTCCTAGCTCTTGGTGCCTCATCTCATAATGAAGTATGTCCCCACAGCTGTTTCCCACAGGAGGGAATCCAAAACATCTGGGTTAGAAACGCAGCTCCAACTTGGCCCATATCTGGATGCTTCATGGACCACGTCCCTGGCTATGTCAGACACCATCTCCTGAAGCGCTGGCAAAACCAGCTACACCATCAGTGTGTATGCTACGCACAGGCAAGTCAGGGTCCTCAGCACCAGAAATGTTTGGTTTTGGAGCAGGCAATGCTCCACTGAACATCAGAAGGTTATAATGTGTAAATCAGTTTGGCCACTGGAAAATTAAAGCTATGGTTTGTAATGTGGTGTAGTTGAAAACTTGGCTGATCATCCAAACTGATTCAAGAATTACAGCTACAAATTGTAAGGAACTTAGAGAAGAGCAACGAGGACCAGAGGAAATTTATGTAGACTACTGGAAGCTTGGTTATAATCAAGTAAGTGAAGATATACAGCAGTCTATAAATATTTACAAAATGCAGAGATCTGCAAGAGGAAATATTGTTCAACGTAAACAGTATTCATGAGATAAACTTAATAAAAAAATATACGTAGCCTGAAGAAATATCCAGAATTTGAAGCAATTGTCCTGAAGTACTCATAAAATCCTGGGTTTAGAAATAGACAAGAAATAGCAAGGGCACAGGGCAATGCACTAAATGCTTGAGTTAAAGACTAAAGTGGCAATTTCACCCAACTTTCTCTTTGCAGCCTATTGAAACTACACAGCTGGAGAGGAAAGCGAGCGCTGGGGAGCACAAAACCATGAATTTGAAGGTGACTTCTGAGACCAAGATGATGTTTTCCCAGCAGTGAAGAAGCAGCATATTAGTGTAATGGATGTCACAGAGCTTCATAAAATCTCTTAAATAATTGCCTGTCCTATGTACAAGTGCAAAATGCTCCGATGCCATTTATGGAAACAGAAGTGACTGAAGCATTCAGGAATCCAAGTACAATTTAGGATCCTATTGAGTCTTTGTGATACCTCAGTCCAATTATATCTGCAGCTGAAAGAAGAATACAGTCTTTCCAGAAAGCCTGAGATACCATTAGTTCATTACTTCAGTTTTCCAATAAATAAATGTTAAACTCTGACCCATGCTGAGTTCGTGGGGCACAATTTCTTGATTTTTCTCTCTTTCAAATCTTTCTGGAAAAGAAGTTAGGAAATATTGTGTGCTATGTTCTACTTATTTGCTGTGCTTCCTGGAATCTAGACTTGGTCCCCAGAGATAAAAGCTGGGATCAAAAAAGCTGGGATCCTTTCTTGTCGCAGAACAACATGAGGCATATACAAGTCCTACATGTGACAGGAGTAACCTGCTGCTCATCAAAAAAGCATCTGTAAAATGCAAATTAAAATATTTATAACACTTGACTATGCATAGTGAGATGAAGGTACAACAGACATACCACGGTGTACAAGGGCAGCCAGAGAAATCTAACAGCTCACATATTTATCCCTGTGCATAAATGTCAAAAAGTATACTGTGAACTTTAGGAAGATTTGGATTTGAGAGGCTGTATGACATTGGTTTTCTTATGTAGCAGTCTGTAAATTTGTTCTTACATGGTTAATTTACACTGTGTAAAATCAGATGGTATAAATTGGATTTATGTCTATTTTTTATTACCTCAAGATGGCCTGAACACAAATGTCTGGATCAAGACAGCACTCCTTTTCTAACTCAACTTATTTCACAAGTAATAGGAACCAGCAGTTCCAGAAATAGTACTTCTAAAAGCAGAATATAGTACCACATCCTCCCAGCCCTGGGTCTCTAGTAATGCATGGAGGTGAAGCTTAAGTCACCCTCTTTCGGGTGACAAGTGCAAGCTGGGTGCACTGCCTATCGGGCAGTGCTGGCAGGCAGCGATGCTTACATGGGCTGGGAGCACTCCTGAAGGTTGCACACCCTGCGAATAGGCTTCGGCTTTTGGATCAACTCGCAGTAACTCCGATGAACCATCTTGTGGTCTGTCTTCCTTCGGCAGCCATATTTTGTGAATTGGTAGCCTGAAGAAAGACGGTCCTCTTATTTTCAGTGTTGAAAAATCTTATACAGGTCTCAGGTTTCAAACAATCTGGCACATACACTGTCAAAGGTTGCAGCTAGAACTACAGGTGAGCACACTACAAAAGAAACTGTAAATGGCACCGAATAAACACTTCACTCACGTAGATTTCCCACCCACTATTGCTTACCCCCTTAATTTTTCACTGCAGGCTAGAATGACCAAAACAACATCTTGTGTTTCAAAAACATTCTACCAACCTTCACAGCCACAGTCCAATACTGCAAACTGACCATCAGCATACACATCTGGCCCCAGATGTGGGTCTTGCAAGGTCCACATCACAGGATGCAGATTTACTATGGGCTGCCCTGTGGCACCTTGAAGTTTGTCACTCTCATAACTTGGAGACCCTCATCCAAATCTTGCACATTTGTACCATTTTTCAGTTTTGTAAACATAACTCAGAAATTAGTTACCCCAGATCTGCCCCCAAAACCATTTAAATCATATTGTTAATTTCATTCCCTAATGTCTTGTGGCAATGAATTCCACGCACAGTGTTCGTTCTTTCAGTTTTCTCTTAATCAATTTTGAATGCTCTGGGGTTTTGTTTTTACCTCCTCCACAAGGTTTTGAACACTGGGACCATTTCTTCAAAGCCCATTCATATGACACCGAGTCCTCTTCCAAAACATTATTGTTATCTACGTTCAAGGAATCTTCATGGATCATGTACTTGTAGGTCAAAGATATCTTGGCACCACCACGAGGAATCACCTAGTAAGCCAGAGAGATGTAGGAAAAAAGATAAGAAAGATATCAAAAGGTATGTGAGATAATGTGAAATCACAGTTATCATGGCTCAGATATAAAAACATCTCCAGAGGGATTTAAAACTTTTAGCTGCACTCAACAGATTTATTTTTTTCCTCTCATGAAAAAGTATCTCTATCCTTATGACACAGTTTCTGAAGTGCATATTAAGAAAGACTGTTACTGATTTAGACTGATTTTTCTTGCCAGCACTGGACTGACTTCATGATACTAAATTTTTTCCAAATCCCATCATAACAGAGGGAAATGTTGCACTAAAATGATAATGGATAGTTCCACTAAAAGACAAAGCAAATTCAGATGCACAGATAACTGAAAGCAGTGAAGAAAATTGCTTATATTTCTGATAAAACACAAATATTCTCCTGATAATCCTGGGAATTCTGTGAAGCTTACTACTTAATCTTGACAGAACTACAAACTATTTAGAAAGACTTTTTTCTATCACACCAAGAGAAATGCAAGAAAATGGAACTCAGTGTGAATAAAGTGCAAAATATCGGTCCTTTGAAAACACAGTATTTATTCCTCCTGCATCTGACTTTCCAGGACACATTTTCAAAATATGGATGGGAGGCAGAGCTATTAGATCTATCTGATACGAACCATTTTGACCTTTTTTCATAATGCTCACATGTGAGATATGATAAGTAACCTGGAGAGTCTTTACACAGTGGCCATTTGCTGGCCATTCACAGGAAATAATCAGGAGAGATGGCTGCTCAACACATAACCCTGAGTTAGAACAACTCTTGTACAGAGCAATGAATTAGGAGAAAGGAATTAAAATACATCTTCTAGTGTCTTATAATTGAAGCAGATGTCTTCTTGTAACTCACAAGAGGAATATAAACTATATTATAGCACATTACAACTCTGTAACCCTGACACTGTTCTGCTGAAGATGGGTCTCATTTGACTTACCAGAATAACTATTCCATTACGCAGTGGCCCCATGGTCTGCACCGTTTCTCTATCATCATCATTTCGATACTCCCACTCCACACCCATGTCAATAAATACTTTAGAGTCTGGCACATAGTTGTCTTCACTCAGAATGAATTTCCCTGTTTCGCGATTTTTAATTGCTAGGAACAACATAAAAAAAGTGAATATGAAAGGTTTGCTTCTCATCTCAAGTTTTTTCTGCTCTTGTACCAGTGGAAGAAGCAGAAAGGGCCAGTCTGCATTTTCCCTCTGTTCCTAACAGGTTTGGAAAGACTTTTTCAGGTGTTTCACTGAACTGCCAATGCTTTCCTGCTCATCTCCAGATACATCAATTGTCCTTTTTTTTTTTTCCTTTTCATAGCCTGCCTTGCCAGACAAATGAGGCCAGCACGACTGCACTGCATGTGTCTGTCTGCCCGCTCCTGACTAACAACTTCTGAATCTGATGGCCAAATCCAAGCCAATTTGAGAGCCAGTGGGAGTCCCACGGCTACTCAGCTCTTTCATATACTGTAAGGCAGCTTAGGGGGTTGTTACTGCTCCATGAGAGAAAGGCTACTGGGCTAACCCCCCACGGGTCCTCACAGAGAGACACTACAAACTGTATTAATTCTCCAGCCCTGACACCGACACAGCCCTGCTTAAGCTCCTGTTGCTTTGCAGTCACCTGCCATTGCACACAGCACCCGATTCCTCTGGTTCGGCTCCCACCAATGCCCCATCCTTCCCCTGGAGAGACTTCAGCCACCTTTGTATTAATACTCTTGGTTTTCTCTCTAGATGGAAAATTTGCTCTTTGTTAGAAGAAGCAGGGACTGTTTGTTATTTAGCCCCAAGTTTTAACTCCTTTCACTCACTAGCACCTACCTGAGCATCCTGCTCCTTCAGCACTGGCCTCAACAGAGAGCAAGCTGTTTGGGACCCCTGTGTATCACCTACCCCCCACTGAAAGCAGAACCTGGTCCAAATCAGCAAGCAATCGCTCTCCTGATCCACTGGGCCAGGGACTGCACTGACAGCAAGGGAAGCATTTGCCAGTGAGAAGTTGGGATGACTCATAATAAAATTAGCAGGCCATTTGCTGTGAATCTACCTCCAATTAATAACAGCCTACTAGACACTGCTTCACATCGATTACAGGGCACCACGAGGAGTGGATTTCAATTACTTTCTAAGCTGCAGGATCGATTGGGCAGCCTTGTGTCAATACAGTCAGCAGTGGGGCAGAATCTGAAATGGATCTGGATGTAGCTGGGAAATGACTGAGGATGGGTAGCACGTTACAGGAGATGCACACAAAGACAGCGCATTGCACCCCATAATGTAATTCAGCTCCTCTTCCAGCAGCTTTCACACATGCACGTGACAATGCAGGGATCTTCCAGCCTGGACACCAGGGAAATCAAATTGCCAAACAAGTTTCCTAATTTAACATACTTAAAGGAGTTATGCCACGTGGGAGAATAATGGATAAACAAATGCATAAACACATTGTCAGGCTCCAGAGACAAAAATAAAGCAGGAAAAAAAATATTCTGCCTGCAAAATGATCCTACTTGTTACATACTTACCGAGATTATGACTGGTGGCGTCTGTTTCCTGGATAAGTAAATGTCTTGCACCAACAGGAATTTCAAACATCTTAATGTGCCCTTTATTGTAGTATTTGAGAAGATAGAAACTGGTTAGTATGGCAAAAATAGCAAGAGTCTGTCTTAGGTTTTGAAATAAATCTTATTTTCTAAAAGTAGGGTATATTACAGTAAGCATTATTCCCATCCCTGTTTCTCTGCCAGGTGATGGAATATAACAGGGACAAAGAGCTTTGGGTCAGAAGAAAAATGCCTTAAGTATTATCAACAGGCTTTGCTTCAGACTAAAATGGACTCTAAGCACCATGCGCACCCACAGAGAGAGACTGATGAGAGCTCCTGTCTGACAGTGAGTGACGATGACGCATTACTGCAGCACTCCATGACTCGGACAGAGCAGCTGGGTGACATCAGCAGCACACACATGTGCTCTCTCCAATATGGAGCACTGAGGCCCTCCTCTATGCATGCAGAGGCCCTGATACCAGCAGATTTCACTGACCATAGAAGTCTTATTTTCAAATTCTAGACTGTTCTCAAAGTAAAGTCCAGAAAGTTTACTGGAATTAGTGATGCTGTAAATTATTTGATTGCTCTGGTGCTTTCCATGAAAAAGAAGAGATCAAATAAAAATACTCTAAATTCCCCAACACCAGGACAAAACACACTGAATGCACTGACCTTGTTTCTTTGGTACTCTTGAAAATGTTCCTTTTACCACTTTGCAGTGGGAATTATCTCCTCCACAAACACCACACTTATCTTCCTGCTTTGTGGAACCTATGACCCTGTCACACCCAACTTTCTGTGCACAAAAGAGAAAAACAGTCTAATTCTTATTTATCCACACTACAACTCAAATGAGCCTTCACTTCAGATATCAAAACTCAGACTTCTGCTTCAAAGTAGTACTAATTGTATTGTTTTCCCGGAAGGTCAACATCTAAACAGATTTTAATACTTCCAGTTCCGATAATGGCTGTCAATCAGGTGATTATGTTTTTGTATTATGCTTCACAGTGTTCCTCTTACTGAAGACCAGCAGCATGGTTAATTGAACACACTAAAGCCTCAGCTTATCTTAAAGTAGATGCTTAAATCCCAGAAGAACTAAGGCATCTATGTGAGGATAAGAACCTCCACCAGTGCCCTGATAAGTAGGAACCTCTAATTCTGTTGAAAGATGACCTGCAGCAGGAAAGGAAACTTAAGAGGAACTGTCATTGATTTTTTTTTTTTAAATAGCATGATCAAATACAGAGAGAATGCACATCAGCTGTATCTTAACACCACATTTCCTTGAAAGCTGCTGCATGTTCCTATTTCATTGTACATTCCACCTGCACTAAACCTCAGCAGGAAAAACTTTCGTTGAGAGCTAATTGCAATAGTTCATCTTAAAATACTGCATTAAATATTACTTGTGTAGGTAGGCACTGTTGGAGTTGAGTCACATGCAATGTGATGGCAGCTGTCAATATCATACATAATATTGTGACAATAATTCTAATGAAATCTCTCTCTTGCCCAAAGCATTATTATACCTAAGTAGGCATTCTTGGAGAGGAACAGTCCCAAGCTACCATTTTAATTATTTTCACAATACTAAGCTCTGAATCAAGCCATCAAAAGCTTACCAAGCAGTCTCCCCGCACACAGATGCTGTAAGCGTCTTTGTAGGAGCAGCGGGTCCCATCGTGTACCATCCTTTTCATATACACCACATCCCCTGTTTCCTTTGATTCGCAATAAAGGTGGCACCTTTCCTTAGCTGAAAAATAAAGTGACCCAAATTGTGCATGTTCAGCTCTAACACTTTGGTTGCTGACTTTGTGAATGGTACTTTCAGTAGTGACCGCTCTCTCTTCTTCCTTGCGTACGTCACAGAACACAATATGGTACCCCATAAATTATTGATGCTTCTCCCCTTTCAAAAGCTATGCAAGCATTTGGAAACTGCTGAATCTTAAAGCACCCATGTGTCATCATTAGCAGACAGTCTTAAAAATAACAGATCATTTACATTGATGGGCAGGCCTATATTTAATCCTTTGTCAGATGATGCAATCTGGCAGAGGTTTCACAGTCTGCTACCTGTAAGAGAGGCAGGTTTCTGCATCAGCTTCTCCTACACAGCACTTAAACCTGAAAAAAAGCAAAAGTCACTTTGCCATAAAAAAAGCAACTGTTTGACACTGAGTTCATCTGGCATCCAAAATGTCTTCAGAGACAGCTGGACCATACCTAAACATGAAGTTAATTCTCCCGCATTGCTGTACTTGTATTTATAACAGTTTAACTCATTAAACAAGACAAGATGTCAAAGAAATTCAAGAAAAAGGACCCAACATTTTTTTACTGCTAACACATGCACAAACAGACCTCTTTTCTCCTCATCTGTTCCAAAGAGCTAAGAACAAAAGATAAAGCTGAAGTGACTAGTCAGTGGCTGAATAAAGTTGTATTCCACTGGTGTATTTCATTTTACTCCTATCTCTTGCTGTCCCCAGCCCCCAAACAGGATACACAATGCTTTCCTTGGCAGTGAAGAGCAGACAGACTTTCTGTTAAACAAATAAAGATTTTGCTATTTGAACATGATTACAAATTGGGGCATTTTTTCCATCATTTGAAACAATAATGACCTTTCTGTTACAGCAGTTCAATTAAAATGAATCTTCACAGGCCCTTTGCAGTCTTCCCCTGTACGGTTCCATGGCCTCTGCCCTCTTTTAATAAAGTCCTTGTTATTGCTGTTGATGTCTTCATGGCCACTGGGTATTGGAACATGACAGACCTTTGTTACTGCTCCTGAACAATGCAGAGATGTCCTGCTAAAAACGTAGGGCCTAGACTGTTATAACAGGTACTTTACTTTTCTTGCGTAGGTTCTTAATAGGGGACTATTAAGATCATAATAATCACAGACCTAATGTATTGCATATATTAGAAACATTAAACTACGCACAAGACATAGATGTGTACACACACACCCCCTGCATATGTACCCACACCCACCCCACGCATACCATACATTCACTGTATGGAACTAAATGGAAATACCAGGAGGTCTGACCGGGTGCCAACAACTCTGTACAAGAGCTTTATTTTAGACGGTTTCTCTTCCCATTGCTCCATTGAAAGGGTAAATGTGCAAGTGCCGTTAAATTGGACCCTGTTAATTGCAAAGAATTATTTTCTTTCTATTCACTGTTGCTGGGCATAGTAGAGGTGCAGGAGCATGACCACATGCCTGTCCATCCCATGCTCCCCATGCATTTCCTCCTCATTTGATTGAGGCTGGGAGCTAATCACCATTTAATTGAGGCTGGGAGCTAATCACCACTGTCACTCTACACTGCTCTGGCAGATGCACGGCACAGGGGTATGTGAGCCCAGCAGGGATTGGGAGATGGGGTGCTCAGGAGGCCTGAGGCAGGACACAGGCCATGGCATGATGTGGCACTGGGATGCTCAGGCACACACGTGGAGTGTGCCCCAGCTTGATTGCTTTTCTCTGGACATGGGATGAGATGCTCCTCTGTGTCCCCATCACGTACACAATCTGTCAGACACGTCCAGCTGAGCTGCCTGTGTGAAGTGTATGGATTTATGTCACCTTTGAGTGGCGACTGCATTATCTTCACAAAGCATATCACTGATACACCTTATCTTTTCAAAAGGGATTTTTAAATTTATTAGAGTTCAAGCATAAACCACCCTCTAGCCTTATTTTCACACAATAGCTGTTCCCTCTAATAACCCTGCACAGGTAATTGTGACTCTAGAGGTGGCTGCAGTTATACCACAGTTATATAGGAAAACAGCAGTGACCAGTGATCAGCGCTCAGACATCAGTGAGCTGGTTTCTGAAGCCATTGAATTTAACAGAAAAACATCTGATTAGTTTCAGAGGTCTTTGTAACAGACCGCTCCAAAGGCTAAAGCAGAAGTAAGGGTCCTGTGGGCCACAGCATTCATCTCCTCTCCCTGTGCCAAAGCCATTTCATGAAATTAAGGCTGTGAGGCTGTCTCTGCGCCTTTGAAAATCCCAGATTGCACAAGACGGCATGAAAAGAATGAGGGAACCCTGAGAACTGTTTGGG
The DNA here is from genome assembly GCA_033439905.1 of Ceryle rudis. Lineage (NCBI taxonomy): Eukaryota > Metazoa > Chordata > Aves > Coraciiformes > Cerylidae > Ceryle > Ceryle rudis. The sequence continues at coordinate 10,823 of JAAGNO010027516.1, forward strand.
AAGAAAGACAGGCCAATAAATCACAAGGAATTTGCTATTAACTTCTGGCAGAGTATCCTTTCACTGGAATGCAAAACGATTTGCCCAAAGTGACCCTTCCCCTCCCAGAGATGGGTGCCTGGCTGAGGACAATTCAGGTGCCCAGCACCTGCCCCTTGCCAGGTCAACCCTGCCCTAAAGTACTCACCATTCAAATGAAGTGACCAGGTTTAAAAATAGCAAGCAGCCTGCACTGCTCATCAAACACGTTGAGAGTTAGTGCCCTCCAACTTTCTTCTTTAGTAAAACCTCTTCTCAGTATGTTCTCAACACATTGTAGCAATAGCATGACAATGACCTTCATAGCCCAGATCAACCAGCTGCACTTTCATTGACAGTTAAGGAGAGGTGTTAACAGGAATATGAATATTTTTGTTCCAAGAGGCAATCTCTGCTGAGATGGCAGAGCATCAGCCTGACTGTGCTGGTTCAGACCCTGCACCCGTCCAACCCAACACCTGCCTCCAGCAGTGCCAGCAGTGTTTGCAGAAAGATGTACGAACAAATCTGATACTTTTCTCAGAATATTCTCCCACGTTTCTTGTAAACTGCAGCTTGGGGACTTTCTAAGTCATGTCTGGAACTTATGGTTCAATAGTTCTTAATAGATTATAGAACTTTCAAGAATTTTTCCAAATAATTTAAAAAACTTTCTGGCATCTGCAACTTCCTATGGCAATGAATTCCAGTTAATTATATGCTGTGTGGAAAAGTACTTGCCCTTATTTGTTTTAAATCTGCCACCTGTTTATTATATTTCATGCTCCCAGGCTTGTGTTATGAGAAACTGAATAATCATTCAGTTCAGACTCTTCAAGCCACTCACAATTCTATAACACTGTATTTTTAATCTAAATCATCACTTTTTCAGGGTGAAAAGTCCTAGTTTATCTAAACTCTTCTCATTCAGAAGTCATTGCTTATGTTTACTTTACTCGAGCCTTTCTGAGTTCAGCTGTGGGGTTTTTATCAATGAGTACAGCAGTGAGATGGGCACAACCTGAGCTACCTTGGTGGAGTATTTAAAATGCAGACGTATCATGCACGTACCCAGAGGCAGAGCTGTGTTCTCCATGCCTCTCTTGACAATCACTGAACGGATGTTTTCCTACAGCTATCCCCAACTCCCACACCTTTCTCTTCAGAGCCTGCCTCGTGTACAGACCCACACACACATACACACTTACCATTTTTTTATCCCTATATCCATTATTGGCATTTTTCAACACCAAACTTCATCTGCCTCATTCACTCAGTGTCACCCTTATTTTCATTAGCCTGAGTAATTCTGTATCCCCAAGCAAATTCTGTCACCTCATTCCCTTTCCCAGCTCTACTGCCACGCATGCTCAGCAGCGCCCATCCTTGTCAAACACCACCCCCCCACCCCGTATATAAGACCATTCCCTTTTGTTTCATGGTAACTGAGATTAAGAGCAGTTTTGAGGGAACAGGGTCCAAAGCTTTTGGAAAATCCGTTACATAGCTTACAAGTACATGATATGAATTGGATCACTCACACACTGATACTCACTGATCCCTCCAAACAACTCATAATGGATTTGTGAGGCATGATTTCTCTAGTAGAAGTTTTACCTGTCTTTGTACCATTTTTATTTGTGTTTGCAATTGATTTTACTTTTCATAGGAAAAAGGGACTGCTCACCATCAACATGTTCATAAGGAAGCCAGTGGTGTTTCATGTTCTGATACTCAAAGTAAGGATCCCACTGCCGGCACTGCTCCTCTCTGAAATCTTCCAAGTCCTTAGGACAGTCCTGAGTGTTGCACAGCTGGAACTCATAGCTCGGCCCCACACATGTGCGGCCTCCATTGGCAGGACTGAGGATGGGAGAGAAACCCATGGTTAGTTTTGCCATTAGTGGAAGAATGAAGCATCTATCAAGTCCTTCAAGGAGTAATTTAATTCCAAGTCACATCAGTAGGCACTTGATGAAGCCAGTGATATATTTCTGATAGAGAAAAATATGTCTTTTCTTTAAAAACCTGTTGTCACTATTTAGCTCTTAAAAAGCAATTTCTACAAGTAGAGCCTCAAAACACTTGACAAAGGCAAGAAAAAACATTTTCTTGGTGTGGCCTAAGAAAGGAAAGCACAAGCAGATGAAGCGACTCATTCACATTCAATCCCTAATCCAGCAGCAAATCCAGAAACAGCCCAGCTCAGTGCTGCATTGCTGGGCAGATGTGCCTCGGATCACCGTCGGATCTGGCAATGCAGCTCACGAGTCAGAGCTAGGTTTGCACCCTCTTCCAGGAACACAGAAAACATTTTCAATAGTGCATTAGGCTTTTCCTACATGAAAATAGATTTTACAACTAAATCTGTGCCCACAATTATAAAGGTCACTTTCATGTTGCCAATGTAGTAAAGGCTGAAATGAGAACTGGTGATTTTTTTAACAGAATGTTTTCCATCAGAAAATGCCACTTCATAAAACTTCACTTTATTTTTTTTTAATCAATGATAAGATGATTTTTAACACTAGTCAATTTATCAGCATCAACTGAGAAAGTCAATGTTAAAAATATTTTGTCTTGTAAAATCATTTAATTCTGACAATTGCTTCAATTCTTGCTGTTAGGATCTTGACATTTTATGATACTGCAGTTAAGATAGCAATAATTATACATTTGATATTATTTGTACATACCACTCTATATTAAACAGACTTCCCATGTTACTGAAATTAAGACATTCTACATTATCTAGAGGAGCCATATATGTTATCAAAGCAAAACAATTCAGTATTTTTAAAATTAACTTGAGGGAAGGTTCTGATCTCTGGAGCTTTGTTCCAACTTGGAATGAAAACAGGTTGAAAATATTGTAAGATCTTATTGTTGAAATGTCCCAAGAAGTGGATTGAACAAAAATGAAAAAAAAAAGGTATATGCATTAAAAAAAAAATTAAATCCAGCAGATGATTGTTATTATTTCAGCAAATGATTGTTATTATTTCATGCTCACATATTTAAACAAGACATATATAGGGCCCTAAACTTTTACTTATGCTTTATGCAATAGTGTAATAGCACTTTCAAGATCCTTGTAACTGCATAACCAGTTTCATGGATGGATAAACTGAGAAATAAAAATGATTCATGACTTGCTAAGGGCTAAAAGTAGAATTTCTGAAAACAGATCCTACAGGTCAAATTTTACAAGCATCACTCAACATCCTTTACTGCATTGCTGCACTAGAAATTTAGCAGGGATTCTCACCACTCATTTGCTCCATATCAGAAAAACTTGTGGGTGTAAGTTACTTACTGTGGATTGTCACACTGACGTGTCCTATACTTCACCCCAGTGCCACACGTCCGAGAACAAGAGCCAAACTTACTCCATGCCCCCCAGTGTCCATCCTGCTTCAGGATGTCTGGTGTTAGCCAGATGCAGTGACCTTTAAAGCAATGCTAAAAGACAAAAATAGATGTCTAAATATTTAGAAGATTAAATTATACCATATGAGAAGCTGTGGTACAACAAATTTCATTTTAGGCACAAATTCTCTTTTTTTTTTTTTTTTTTTTCACCTTTCCAGCAGAAAGTGAGACTGTTGGATTGTGCCCATGATCCCAAACTCACTCAGATTTTATAATCTTATATGTGTTATGCACATACATGCTTGCAGAATTCAAGCCTACCAAATTCATTAAAGTACTCTCAGTATTACATTCCTTCATCACATGTCTGCAGTGGTGATTTCAGTTTAAGTAATACAGATTCATTTAGGAAAATGGCCGAATCCCAAATCTTGGAGGCAAGAAGTAGAATTCTGCCTCTGACACTGCAGGCAGCCCTTTTGGGCAGCAATGGTGAGAGCTCCACTGCAGCACCATCCTTCCCAGCAGCTCCTAACTCTGTGTGTGTATTCCTGAAACAAATGTGTCACAGAATTAAAGCCAGCTCACATTTTACATATTAGTGCTATTAGTAAAGAACTCTCACAGTCTCCCTGGGGATCTCATAGTAAACCTGACCAAAACACCAGGAAGGTGAACATCAGGGAGCAGCCGCTGACAGTCCTACTTCTGTGCAATTAATCAAGCACCACTAGGCTTTCTCTTTTCTTTTACCTGATTGTCAATACAGTCTTTCTACAGAGGTTGAAACTTTGTAGTTTTTTGAAAGTTTGCTACTTTCCCCAAACCTACATGGTATTTACACATTTCTTTAAGAGCCTTCATAGCTTCGGTACTGATAATCTCTCCCATCTCCTCTCATTAAAGAAACCTGCCAATACCTTTCCACCAATTTCTTCAGTCCCTAATGAAGGAATTTTGTCTTAGCTGAAATCAGGATGAATTCTCCTCAAGGATCACAGATTCTGTCCCTTCCTACTACTACTGCTTTCATAAAAGTCCACTGATGAAGTTTGGGTGCTGGAAAATATTTCCAGCCAGACAAATGACTTTGTTTTAGACTGTCACAGTTTGTCTGCATTAACGGTTACTGTTGGGATACGAGTGCTGGCTCAGGCACACAGATGGCTATAACAACAAGTGCAATCAGTCACTTACTTTCCTTAACATTCAAGTCAACAACAACATTTTACACAGCTTAACAAGCCCTGGAACGCAGGAATTTGGCAGGCAGCACAAGCTGAGCATATGGCTAAATGCATGCTGCCAGCAAAAACAAAATCAGAAGATATATATCAGGAGAGCGTTCTTAAGCATAGAGCGATTAGTGATCTGGAAGACAAATTTAAATGTGATGGATTATCATTAATAATGCCGAATTTAAAGAGCAAATCATTAGTAAAATGGTGACAAGACACAGTTTACTGATTCGCTAATCTGCTCAATGACTGGCTCCCTATTCATGTAATTTATTTTGGTGCTCATTTGGTTGGACAAGGAATAGAAAAGAGAGTAGAAATTAGGTTTCAACTATTTGTTATTTCTCACGACTTCAAATATTCAAAGTCAAAACCTATGAAATAGATGAGTTACCACAAAGCCAATTATACCAATCCTGCTCCAGAGCTGTAATGGGCAGATTTTTCTTAGCTGCTTGACAGAACAAGAGATAATTCAGCAAAGCATGAAAGAAATGCAAAATGCTAATATGTCCTTTGCTTGCTTTGGTTTTGAAGCTCAGTGTTGTACCCTACAGGGACTGTTTACTTTTAGCTTTAGAGTGGTTTGTTTGAATGAACAGGCTGAGCTGAGTCTTTGGGCCCTGTGTAGCAATGGGACCATTCAAAGATGCAGGGGAAACTGGCAATGCATCAGCTTGTCAATATAAATTTCAGCTGGGCTTGGAAGCAAATAAGATGTGACAGGTCCTGATCTGTTCTGGCTAAAACATTCTCTTATCTTATCAGGGTTCTGCATCCCTGTGGTGTAAATTCTACAGCAATCAACAAATCAGTTTCAAGAGCCACATAGTGTATGTTCATTAAGTGATGATCCAGGGTCCAGCACTTGGACTCTGCAGAGGAGAGGGATGGACATGTGAGGTTCTGTTTTCCAAACCCTTTTCCCTGTTTTAGCCAGGAATGGGGGAATGTGGATTTGCAACAACCACTAATAAACCACCTATTTGACATTGTGACTGTTCCCTGAACTGAAAGGCAAACATAGAAAAGTGTTATTGACTTCGCTGCATAAAGGAAAGAGCAGCACTGATTTTTACTGGAAGCTGGTCATATGCCGATCACTGAGGCAGAACTATTAGGAGACAAGCATTTGTGTAAAATGAGTCATCCCCTGCTCTGCCTTTTTGTTTCTGTATGAAAAGAAAGGAGCTTACATAGAACAAAATGATTTACAATCAAGTCTTACTCTGTGGAGACCTATGCAAGAAAACACGTGAGAAGGTAAAACCAGAGATGAAGCAACCTCCAGTGTAATAAAGGAAGCTAGAGCCAAACCTTTCTATTGCTACTACATTAACTACATAATGAGGTGGAAAAGAGCCAATTTCAACCCCTATTCCCTTTGTAAACAGTGAGTTTCATTTAACAAGTGAAGCATATTAAAGCGGTACTTTATTTTTTAAATAAGAGAGAAAAAAAAGGGTAAATGCAAGTTGTTTTCTTACTGGAAGACAAGATGACTTCTTGCAGTCTTGCCTATTTTTCTGGCAAACAGAACAGTCCAAAACAAGTGCAATTTCCAGGAGAGGAAGCTTAAATCTCTTGCAGTAAAACATTCCACTGCTGTTTTCAGCAGTTCTTTGAAACAACTGTTGTGAATGCCAAAAAAAGAGCCAGTGTGTTCCTGTGGGCTTAACACATCTGCAAGTTAAGTTTTCAAGTAAAGACCTGCAGATCTTCTGTGGGCTTCTCTACCTATTTTATATTGGGCAGCAACTGGCAACTCTCCTATCTCCTCACTTGACACCCCAGTTATCTACCAGGTACCATCATGGCTGGTGGCTCTCAGCTCTCCCCACTCTCCTGAGGTCAGGAGAGGGTTACTTACTCTTTTGTGTTTCCCATCACACGCAGGCTGGCCCGCTCTGCTACATCTGTTTGAGAATAATTAGTTGCAAGGGATAAACTGAAAGCTCTAATGCTAAAGTCTACCCTGAGCCATTAAAAGTTTCTTCAGTATTCTCCCTGTTTCTGTGGTGACTAACACAGCATACACTTACCCATCTGTCTCCTGTCTCCAAGAGAAGCTGAGGTCAGCTTTCTCAGTGGGAAATTATCTGGATTGCTTTAAGTACACATCAGTGTTTTCTGAAACCTTTTTCCTTGGTCCATTTTCCTTCTCAATAATATCTATTTATTTCACTATTTAACCATTCCCTTCCTTTCCTGGCAGACTAAAAAAATCATTCCAAGTTTGACTCAGATCATTTCATTAGCGTGGTACAAGCAGAGAGAAGACCTGCGAGGTTTGTGCTGGATCCTTGGCATGTAAGCCAAATCTAAGAGCAACATCAGCTCAGCTGGCAGGAGCCTCTTACCTCTCTCCAGGAAAAGAAATGAAGGAGACCCAGGTGGTGTAAACCTTTGTGTTAGTCACTGCAGAAAGCAGATGGACCTTGAGCATGCAATCTCCTTGCATGAATGACTTTGGGGTTTATTTCTAGCCTGTTGAGAGTAGTTAGCTACTTTGGCTGATGTAAATGTCTCCCCAGAAGAGTTTTTTAAAAAAGGAACAAAAGAGTTTTAAAAAAAGAAACAAAAAACAATTATATATTTCTGAAGGCTCCCTGGCTTCAGAAGCCTGAGGCTAACAGTGGAGCTGACAGAATTGTATACCAGTAAATAAATTATCATCTGAAAGCATATGGTTCCTTTTAATTCACAGAATGCTACACAGAGTTAAGCTCTGCACAGTTGTGCTTCACCTGCATGATTTCCTATAATAATTTATGGACTGTCTTTGACTTCACATTATGACTCTGACCCTCTGGGTGCTTAACTTTACACACCAGAGTTATTTTGTGGAAGTTAATGTGACCATTCAGAAACAGAACTACCTGCAAGCTGTTGCATCATCGAAGCTTCAGAAAGTTGACAGAATCTTCCCTCTTGCTACTGAAAACTAGTTTAAGCACTTTAAAAAAATCTAGTTTAAAAAAGCAGGCTGGAAGCAACATAAAATTTTATACTTCCTATCAAAATAGTAGTTGTCTTCTCTGTTTGGGATGCTCCAAGAGAGTATTTTACTTTTTATACCTTATCCCAACAAATTATTAGTTTGCTGCCAATTAACATACAGGTTTTTCAGTGTTCATTCGCACAAGGAGAAAACTGAAAAGTTTTTGAAGTGGTAGAACCTCATTCTTTTGGCAACTTACTTCAAATAACCACATGCATGGAAGAGCTTACATATTTTACATATATTTACTTAATTACACATCAGTATGTATGCATACATACACATATATAGACAGCATTTGAAAGTCTTCTCTTCCATTTCTAAGGGTCACTGACTAGGTCCAAGGGACAGTTGGGGCATGCAGAGACACAGCCCTTATCAGCATGTTTGGTGAAAATGTGCTACAGATCTGCTGTCTCCCATAGGTGTTCTCGCCCCTTGATTGTCAGGAGGCAGCTGGACTGGATTCTCCTAAATTGCATCTGCTAAATCGGTGGATTAAAGTTACCAGTTTACCAGTTACCAGTGGATTTAAGTTAGCAGTTATCTGAACACCAGGCTTAGGTGAGAACATCTACGCACCATACGCTGTGTTAGTCTCTCGAACATTGCTTTCGTTTCTGGCATTCGGTCCCTTCAGCTGCTGCAAAGCCAGGATGTTTCTTTGACACATCAGCAGTGTTGTGATTGGTTTGAGCTTAAAATAGGCCCTGGGAATTTGTGGTATGAAATCATGAAAACTGCAAGTCTCTAAAATGGGATCTTTTTGAATCAACATCTTTAATTGCTTATGTTTCTGTTCTGTTCTTTTCTGGCATTATTCCAAAGAAAACAGTGGATCAAGTTTGAAGTTATTTTCCTCTTCCTCATGTGCTGATAAAGTATCCTGGGAGATTTATCTTAAAGGAGGCTGCCACACTGCAACCGAGTTCCAGCTTTGGACAATACATGCATTTCACAGTCCCTATCCTATCAGGTAAGAATCTCTGGTATTGCCCAAATTGATGAAGACAGTGACCAGGGGAAGGCCAAATCAAAGGCAGGAACGGAAGGGAAAGGAACAGAAGGAAAAGGACTGATCTGATTGCCTGTCTTAAAAACATCAACAGCTAATAAATACACTGGTCAAATACTGAGCTCAGATATACAAAGTCAGTTGTATAACCTTCATAATTCATGCTATAGCTCAGACTGCTTGAGCCTTATCTAATAAAATGGTTTTCATTTTATATCATTTTGTCAGGTTCTCTGGAAGACTGCAATAAGTTTATTTATCAAAAAAACTGGGACAAGTCCTCTGGGAATAAAACAGTCATAGTCCTATCTATTGAAACTTCAGAATGTGCACATACTCCCTTGCATCTCTGCTGAACTAAAAAGCCTGGCTGTCTGCACGGTTTGCTGAAGCCTTGGATCCCAACTTATAGTCCAGAGAAAATTTTTACAGCTGAGTTGCATAATATCCTGACAAACTGTTTATAATGGAAGCACTGACAGATCCTTAACTGTATGGTTATAAGTTCTATTTTTCCTTCTCATTTCTGTTCAAATACTAATATAAATGAATGGTTTGGGGGAAGAGGGTGATGCAACAAAATGGAGTATCACTATATTTTTCCTGGGGGGGTTCATGAATACTTTTAATATCATAATAAAAATAATTAAAAAAAAGTTAATCCAAAGAAACTGTCTAATATTTCTGGATTTGTAATTTAAATATATATATAATTAAGCAAGAAACAAAACTGTTCTAACAGGAATAATCTAAAGAGAAAACCAGAAGGGAGTGGTTTATATAGAGCATGACTTGCTAGGGAATTAATTTAGCATTACAGTATGTTTTCACATAAAAGACATTTCAAACCATAACAGCAGCTGCTCCCACGGTTCACTTATCAAATAAATTATGTCACCCATTGGGTTTTACAAAACATCTTTCCAAGTAGTGACATCTTCCTCTCCCCCTCAGTCATTACATCTGAAGCCCAGGGAAGCCAGACTTTTTCAGCAGACTTCAAGGACCTGGAGTTCAGATCCACTATAAGCACAGTGTGACCTCCACAGAAGGATAACTGAGACCTGGAGCAGGTCCAGCGTGGTGGCTGAGGGGTTCTTCCCCCCACAGTTCCTCATGCCTCCTCCCTTGACTCTCATCAAGCAAGCAAATCCATGTCTGCAAATCTGCCCTTCTCTCTCCACAGTCCCTCTCTGCCATCATTTTGGCTCTTTCTAGTTGGCACTCAACTCCCACATCCATCTTTTCCCCCTCAGGGCAGCCACAGCAGCCTTAGCTTGGCTGTCATCTCCAGGACCTCATTGCTCTCTGTACCCTCTGCAACTGGGAGGCCAGCCAGCGTCACTACAACATCACTGATATAAACACAACTCCCTCAACCTCACCGAAGTCATATGTGAGTGGAAGTTTTCTCATTTTTGGCTCTGCCATGAAGACTTGCCAACAAGCACAGGGCTACAGAAGTATCTGCAGATACTTCCATGACTTTCCTGAGGATGTGGTTTGGTGATCACAAAGCTGCCATGTAGGACACACCAGCCCTGGCCCCTGCCTCCTCCCTTCATACTGCTCAAAAGCCTTACTTCCATTCATGAGTTTGCCCCGTATCTTAGCAAACTTGCGGTCTCTAAGACAGATTCTTGTCATTCCCCTTGATTTTAAGGGGAAGTCCTCAACTGCACACAGACACACGTGAACATGCGCAGCACCTCCTCTCACCTTTCCTGGTGCACACATGGTCCCATCCAGCGGTGGCCCTTTCTTTGTTTTGCAGAAGTAGGGGTTCTCGGGGTGGCTACACCACAGCTGCTTGCAGGGATCAAATGTACGGAACTGAAACACAAGAAAAATCAGAGTGGATGACACTTTGAGAGAGCTCCCACTGGAAACTTCAATAGAAACTGCATCTCGGTGGATTATTCCCCTTCCTATCTGTTATCACTGATTCCTGAGGAGCACCACAGTGTCTGCGGATTGAGCACATCTGAGTTTTCATGCAAAATCATCAGTGACTCTCAAGTGAGATCCCACCTACATTCAATGGAATAAAGTCAGGCAAAAATAGCTTTATTCTAGTGACCAAAGGCAGAATGGGAAACTGGGAAACCAGTTCTCCCAGAAAGTAAGATACTCACTGCCTTTTCTTACAGCTTCTCCAAACCTGCTGCTTCATTTGGCAAACAGGAAAAAAACCCTTAAGTACTCCTGGGAGAAGGACAACAAGCTGCTCAGACTGTACCTCAGCTGTTGCAATCACCTTCTTAGGAGGATGGAAACTCAGACCCCTGATCCAATTAATAAATTGACATTTTAACTACAATACAAGAGCTTGTACAGGAGAGGATGAGAACCACCCACCACACAATATACTAAGACTGGACATGCTTTTGGCTATCCTGAACAAGGCAAATAGAAAGCCTCCATCTCCCAGGCTCTGGAGAATGGCTGTAAGAAAAGACCCTCTTTGGCTGGGACATTGTTCCAAGGCAGCATCAGTGGGAATTCTGTTGAGACGCAATACTACAGCTGATGCTTTAAAGGTTCTCATCCACTATCTAGAGACACCACTCGGCACACATATTCCTGCAGATAGAAATAAAAGCAAAAATGTTATGTCTTAGTAGCTGCCACGCCATCTGAAAACATCTCTTTCCATTTAATATTTTGTCCTACTTGAGGAGCTGGAGGTGGGAAGAACAGCCCTGCTGCAAAAGACTCTGCTTTCTGAAACCAGGCCATTGAGAAATGAACTAATCTTGCCCTGCTTTAAATTTAGACTTTGTTTTCATGGTACAAGAGATCCAGACATGTTATCAAGAGTCCTTTCAAGTTTCTCTACTTGCTGTCATGATAATTTTCTCATGCTAGGCATCAAAATGCATCACGCTTTCCATAAAATTGGACCATAAAAGCATACTGCCCTGTGTTACAACTACAAGATGCGCCACCAGATCAATCTCCTTCACTCCCTGTGTTAGGAGTTTTGTAGCAAAATAACTAGCTGCCAGCAACAGGAGGCCCCATAATGCAGCAGGCTTGTTAGCTTGAAGTTTACAGCTACTTATGAGATTTCAAAATAATTATTTCTGTAACTCTGGTTCAAAAAAAATAATAAAAGACAGAGATAGTTAAAATAACATATTTGTCAACATTCAGTTATTATTCCTTGCTTACAGTTAAGTGGGCACAACATCTTTTCTTGTGGGCTTCACTGCACTGTCCCTAGCAAGGACATTTCAGAGACACACCAGTCCTGGCTGAGAAATAGCAGAAGCCAAAGTTAAGTACTCACAGCTGTGCACATCATGTAGCCCAAACCAAAATCAAACCGGCACTGCTCATTCATGGAGTAGTGGATTCCTGGGAGCTGTGGAAGGGAAGGCCAGTCATGTTCGAAGGGATCATCACGCAGGCAATCGTAGGAGCTGCAACAGGCAAAAATTACAGTAGCACATGGGGCTGTGAGACTTGCAAAGTGTTTGTGGTTTCATTGCCTTTTTGTTCCAAACAAAACAGAGCCCACCATTTCTCAGGCGCTGGCCGTGAAGAGCAGCTAATATTGCAATTACATTGACATTAACTTTATCTGTTGTATCCACCTTTAATGGATTCTACATACATTTTTTCTGAAGCCCTTCCATTGTAATTTCCATTTAGCTTGCAGGTAAATTCCTATCAGTCTACAGGCACCTTATGTGAAAGGCATCAAAAGAAGAATCCACACAAAACCAAGAAGAAAAGAAAGTTTAATTAATTTTCCATTTGTGGAATTTCTTGCTGCCTACAACTGTCTTTCAAGTGAAGTTTTAGAAGCAGAGGCCAGGGTAAACCATCCAAGATTACCACTAAGCTTGCACTTTTCCCATGTCCTTGCCGAGAAGCAGCAGCTCACTTACAAACAGGTACTTTCCGGCTGGTATTAAACGTTCAAGTTTGTTCCCTCTCTGTTTCTCCTGAGAGCTCGCAGCTCCATCCATAGTTTGAACACTTTCCTTTCTGTGTAATGAATATGGGAGCTTCTCCTCTCCTCCTAAGTAGTGAGGACAGACTCACAGCTAAGTTGTGTGGAGGACAGAGGACTGATGCTAATATCACAGAATGGTTAACATGGTAAAATTTTTGGTTAATTCACAAGACTGATGTGGTTGACAGTATCTCTGAAACACCTCTGAGTTATTTAACAGACTTGAGGACTCCATACACAAGTCTACTCTGGCAATCATTCAGGTTGCCTTAAAGATACCAATAGCTGAAAGCAGAATTTTGAGGTTAGATTTACTTCAAAGCAAATCATCATTCTGCTTTAAGATGCTTAATCATAGCTGTATTTAAAAGAATGTAAAGCAGCCTTCTAAGCCAGATGATTTTTATTTAATGGCTAAAGCTCTGAAGGATCTTATTAGTTGAAACAATCACAATTCCCTCACAATATTTTTACTCCTTATTGACAAACCTAAGATATCTAAGATAATGAAAATACTGACAAAGAGACTGACTCATGTTTACTTCATGCATTTTTCTGCATTTTTTTCCTAGTCATTTTCATTTTTTGTGAGGTATCCTAGTAGTCTCCTCAAGTTTTTCCATACAATTTGCACATAATGAAAAGGGAAGACTTTTTTTTTTTTCCTATAAAGAACAAAAACATGGTCATAAACACCAGAGCTTGTCAAGGAACTCCCAGCACAGGTCCAGCACCTGAAGTGTCAGGTTCAGAGGGAACACAAGAGACATGGATGAAGCTGTGTAATCTTCAGAGGTCCCTTCCAACCCCTAACATCTGTGATTCTGTGATTTAGGTTACTTAAAGGGAAACAACTGAAGAATTAATTCTAGAACCATGCTCTTTCTATTTAAGTCAAGAAAAGCCCTGAGCACTTAAAGGGCAGAATTTCCACTTTGGGCAGCACCATCTTATTGCTGACAGGAATCACAAGCAACAAATGGCCTTTGAAGTCAAATTTGGTATCTAGATGATAAACAGCATGCTGCTGGGTAACACAGGTGCTCCTCCAGTTACAGGTTATAAATCTCATTTTTCCCTCCCTGATATAATAGTGTCTTCTCATAACCCCTGAAAGGATAGCATATATACGATCGCCGCCCAGAAAAAAAGAATAGATGTAAATGAAATGAGAACAATTTAATATGGACTGAAATCAAACTAATTGGGAACCTGCGTATTTGCAACTGATGGGAAAGCATCTTGTTCCCAATAGGATGGAGGGGAGGATTCTTTGTTTTATTCAACCCCATTTAGCATAACTAACAAAAGGATAAAGCACAAATGCTAGCCATGGAATTGTTCTGGTTTCCTAACCAAAGGAGATAGGCTGTTTAACAGCTACTCACTGAAGATATCGATTCAGCTCTTGCTGGCTGCAACGAGACCAGTGGAAGCGATGAAATGCAGCTTGCACAAGGGGGGCCATGATGCTCCCCAGACGGACTTCATCCCCACATCTGTTCCCTTGGCCGTCATGCTCCATGCCTAAACTGCCCCGCACAGGAGAGAGCCAGCACAATTACATCGCAGATGAACTCTGAGTACCCAAGACCTTCCACATCCCAAATGTCACCAGTGGTTGATTGACCCTCGTCCACATGAGCAAACTCATGAGAAATAAGACAGGGTGAGACTAAAGCTAAAGAGCTAGTCTACAGTAGGTCCCATGTAGAAGCATTGACCCTTGAGACTACTTTCACATGATTACCTTAATCCATTTCCAAAACAGACCAAAAATGCCTTACTTGGAATTGTGTGCACATCCACATTCGTGAATTGCTATGGCTAAATTAATCCATTTCTGGATTAAGGATCTAGTCCACCCTCGAGGACTATTAACAGAAATTTATTCATACTCCCATTTAGAGCCATTCAGGAGTTTATCTAACCTTTAAAAATATCACACCTTAGCTTAATTTGAAGTAATTTGCAATTTTAGGCAAGTCCTTTGCATGGGAAAAAAAAGAGATGCCACACTGAAAGATAGTTTAGACTAGCTGCTCCTATTGCCCAGTAGCAATCTCACATTGTTTAAATGTGAAACAGCCTGGAAAGCGTATTATAGAATTGCTTTTTGGCTTTATTATAAGTATGTTTTCTTCTTTCTTTTCTTACTGTTTTGCCTTTTTTTTTTTTTCTTTCTTATAAGCACTGTTTGATTAACATGGGTGATATCTGTCCATAATTTAAACCAAATTAACAGATTGGGGCTGAATATGATTTGAGGTGATTACAAACATTCTTCAGTGGTATCTCTTTTAAAGCTCCCCCTTTACTCCTTTTAATCCTAATTCAAAAACTCTGGAATCAAATACCATCTGGGTATCAATCCTATGTCCCTGTCTAATTAAGATACATTTACAGTAATTTCAGCAAACTCTGGCAATTTTTTCTTTAAAGCCCTTAATAGTTTTGATACAACAAAGAGAAAAGGACCTGCAGGTTTTCTTAGGGAAAACAGAATAGATTGAAACTTCAGAAAAACCC
>JAAGNO010027516.1:26059-48467 GCA_033439905.1 Ceryle rudis
TTTTGATACAACAAAGAGAAAAGGACCTGCAGGTTTTCTTAGGGAAAACAGAATAGATTGAAACTTCAGAAAAACCCTTCTGGGAACTGTTATTCTACAAAAGATAAAACGGGAAATCAGTGGGAGTTCTCTGCAAACGGAATATAAAATGCTTTGGGAGAAACTAAATCTCTGACAACTGCTGCCTGGACATTGGTTCTAATCACATCAATAAGTAAAATGACTGCATTTTCATATGAAATATCTAGAACAGTTGTAACCTCATCCTTTACCAGCAGTAACATATACAGATGATGTGCTTATTTAACATGGATTGTTTTCAAGAATCATGTATTCCACTGACTCAATAAATTCATATTTCATGATCATAAGTACTTTACATTTCCACCAGGAGACTACAATACATCATTCAATCTACTCTCAAAGCAGCCCTGGAAGATACTTTGGTATTAGTTCCTTTTTCTACTTGAAAGTACCAAAATATAAAGCTTACTTAAGATCCCTTAATATTGTTTAACATAAACTGCATCTTTCCAATCTAATCAGTATTTGTCAGTGCCAAAGACATTTTAAGATGGAACATGGGATGTCCACAGTTCTACTCACACATGTCCAGTTTCGTGAGCTACCACAAATGCAGATGAAAAGCCATCTTCGTGGTTGAGAGTGCAGCTTCGAACAGGATGACACATTCCAGTGACTGGAGCATAGCCTGTGAGAAATCCCCAGTGTTCCAGAAAATAAAAAGTATGGAAAGGCAATGTGGTAAAAAGCACTAGGACAAACATCTGTTTTCTGTTGTGACACAAATACAGTAGAAGTGGTCCTATTAAGAGACCTCTGCCCACAAACACTTAATAATGTTCTCCCTCATCTATGAAACAGATGAAACCAGCCCGCTGAACAAATTTAAACTATATTCCTAACAAGAAAACTGTTATCACCTCTAGGACCACCTTGCAATTGTCATCTCTAAGTGCATGAAGCAACAGGGAAAAAAGATGCCATGTGCTGCTGTGTTACAGCTCATGAGGAGCTCAGCACAGGTGCAGTCCTCGGGGAATGCATGAGCAAAGCCCTTTGCTGACAGCAGATCTGGCCAACCCAAAAGGAACAGGGAAGGTCTGAGATTTATCCCCTACAGTGAACCAAACCTCATCTTACAGGATTCAGAGCCCTAAAAAAGGAAGAAGTGGACAGCACTTGGCCCTGCTGCTCCAGACCTCTCTGTAACAATATTTCTTGGCAAACCTGCTGGAACATGACAACAGCTCTGTAGACTTCTAAACACAAAATCTATTCTTTAATATTTGGGCATTTTCAGGACTGTCTGCATACAGATCCCACTTTTGTGGCTTCAAGAAGTGCAAAGAAATGATCCAATAAATAATCCCACCAGTAGGAAAGGATAAAATAGTAAGCAAAGCAGCTACAACTGAAAATGGCCCTATGCAGGGCTCTTGAGGAAAGAAAACCTAACTAAGGTTTAGTTACCAAACCAAAACTAAGCAAAAGATGCACAGTCAATCTTTGCATGACTATCCTTGCCACATGATAAACACAAATGCAAACCAAAAACCTGATATACCCCTTACCTTGCATGCCAGATGGACCGAAGTCCTGCCTTGTGAGAAAGATAGCATGGTCATGATACTCTGCGTGCCCAGTGTCAGGTTTCTGTTGCAAGTATGCCCAGCGACACACATTCTCCAGACTTTGTGAAGGGTTTCCAATCTCTATCAGACTCATAGACTGCACAACATGCAAGAAAAAAAAAGAGAAATCAATAGTTATTTATTAAAAGCTTGAGACTTTTTTTTTCCCCAAGCTGTTTATGCACTTGACTAAACATCCCATTTCCATTAAAAGTCTGTTCTTAATAATGAGACAACCATACTTCACAAACAGCTTTGATGGATTGAGAAAGTAAGAAAACAGCTTAAGTTCTTGGTTAGATTAAATGTGATTTCTGCATTTAATGAGGTCTAAAATATAACAAAATTAAAATGTACAAAAGAAGAAAAATAAAGATACGGATATTTTAACAACAAAACTGACACTGTATTGTGTACTGTGCGGTGTTGTTTCTGAGACACCCTGGCACCAACTTGCACCATCACTTCCAATCTGGATATACAGTTTCTGATAGAGCTTGTGTCCCTGTTGGAACTGCAGCTGCTCCTGGTCAGTGGACACTAACCCAGCATGGGGAAGGGTGATCCCTAATGGCCAAAGGAAGCAAACAGTAGCAAGAGTGGATGACCAGCACACAGCCCTGGTTCATCAGCTGTTTTTTTATCATGAAACTTGAGCTGTTAAGGCTGTTATATCAGACCTTTGAACACTTCTGAATGCTCTGTAAGTGTAAAAACTAAGTGCATTTTTGTAAACCGTACTTGAATCATTACTTTCAGAAATGGACTTTCCCAATGACTGTTTTTTAAAGTGCATTTTTTGTCATCCCATTCCATATCTGAAGACTGTTGTGAAGGTAGCACACCTAACTCCCCACTGTGGTACACCATTCTCCTATAAACCACACATTACATGAGGGCTGCACTGACACAGCTTAGCTGACTCAAATGAGCCAGCATGTGTTAGGTGCAGTGCAAAGAACAATTCCCTTGAACAAGAAAGAGAAAGGTATTTTAAAATCCATCCGCTACATTTGCCTTTTTTCAAAATAGTACTTCCTTAAGGTTTCCCAACTAATTCTACTTAATACTGTACATTCATTGCTAAGGCTTAAAAAAGCTTATTGTATGTGGGATGCTATAAAATGTATGACTAATTGACCAATCCCAGATTTGGGATTCTTACAAATCCAGGATTTGTAAGAAGTACATATGTGAACCCTGGCTTTTCATTTGCAAAAATTATATTACCATGACAACACTGTCATCGTAACAAAACACACTACAATTTAGATGCTCTACTGTACTGTAAGCATTTGTCATTCCAAAATACTTAATGTAGAGCAAAACCTAGCCAAGGCCAAAAATACAAGCAAAGTAATACAATTCATGTTGAAATACAGATGCATTTGACATGTCCTCTAATTGAGTGCATGATGGAGTACACAGGGTATTGACTACATGAAAAAGAAAATCCTCAAAGGGTTGTGGAATAACAACTGGGACGGATAAAAGTCTGTTAAACTGAGGTCTAATTTTGGCAAAACTGGGACATTACAATTCTGCAAATGTTCAGAAAAACAAATTAATAAACCAAATAGAGGCACAGTTTGGATTCTGATACCACTGTGGAAGTAAAAAGTTGTAATTTAATCCCACACTGGATCATACTGCTTCCAGACATAATTCCTTGGAAATTGCACTAATAACTGTAGTTAAATAGTGGGACAGTTGTGGTGCCTTTATTGCATCTTTGTATAGTTGTAAGGACAAACTTAAACTTTGAGTGACTACTACAGGGTAAAATCCTGTTCTTCATGAAAAATCATATTCAGTTAAAGAAGGTTTGACCATTGTTGAGGTCTTCAATAACATCCATCAATGGTAAAACAAAAACAAACAAGCAAACAAACAAGAAAACTCTATCTACATCATCTCCATGGTGTTATTTCTTCAAAGCTTAAAAGAAAAAAAAAATAATAAAAAAAATATATATAGCAATCCCTTCAAGATTCCGAAAAGCATAGTGCTGTAAAAGGAGGCTGAGAAATCCTTTGCTAATAGTTCTTTCTCTCTTAGTGATGGTCTTCTGTACATTCTGCCTAATGAAAATCATCACAGCTTGCAAGATGCATCAATCAGAAAACAAACAAACAAAACCATTGTTAACAAGTGCTTGAAGGGGATTTGAATATTTGCAAAGAAATCTCTGCATGATCAGCAAACAGGCATAGCATATGAAAAAGTCATTGATTTCCAAATAACCAGTTTTATACCTTTAATATGTCACCTCTTCTCTGCTCACTAAACTGAAACCACAGAAGCAAAAGACTGTTCTCTGAATGAACTAACATAGCAGCTTGCAGCACTTTTCTGATGAATGTTGAGGCTGCCAGAGACCAGACCAGTCTGTCACAGTGTGCCCAGCAGCTCCTGCAGTTTGGGCACTGCACTGGCATGAGTTGACAACTATTTTCACAGTATACTTACGTCCACAACGAGAGCAAAACCACTGGCTCAGTTCAAAAGCATCTCAATGCTTATTTATCAAAACAGTGATTTTAGAGTTTGTCTTCAAGCAAACGAAAGGAGGATCAGCTGGTTAATGGGGACTAGGGTGGAG
Organism: Ceryle rudis; assembly: GCA_033439905.1. Classification (NCBI taxonomy): domain Eukaryota; kingdom Metazoa; phylum Chordata; class Aves; order Coraciiformes; family Cerylidae; genus Ceryle; species Ceryle rudis. Next base: position 30,317 of record JAAGNO010027516.1, read on the forward strand.
TTTTTTGTGTCCAACACAATGGGGAAAATCCCTTTGGCAAAAGAAGGGAAACTGAGAGCACACAAGTGTACAAAACATGTTTTAGCTGACGGCCTGACTTCTTTGCCAAGGACACAACTTTAACGTAAAAAATGTGGCACATGTAAGATTTAGCCTTACTGCTCTTTAAGTTGGGAAATGAGGCATCCATTAGGAAGTCAATTATTTTAAGTGTCCATATAAACAGCAAGTAGAGATTCTGTGTCAGTGAGGAGGACTTCCAAAGAGCAAGAGGAAAAACCCAGTCTACCTGATGAGCATTCAAAGTCCACTGAGCACTCAAATCATCCGGCCACTAATGCCTTGTCTTTCTTCACTGGAATGTATCAGCCTAAAAAAGAGAAACTCACTTGATTCCTAGCAAATTTTCACCTGAATTCCCACTTTCTGCAATTTGTCAAAGACTTCAAATCAGAAAGGCTCCAACAGTACTAACAGTCACTACATGGCCAGGAAACCACCATTTTGGGGTCTAAGTCAACCTCACTGTGCTATGCAATTGCATTGGTTCAGATCAAAGAAGCACGGAAGCCACAGTCCTGTCCTGATAGTAGGCAATGAGATGCCCAGGGAAGGGTATTAGAAGACCGCCAAGTATAGCATTGTATTTTTCCTTCAAATAACCTCCAAGCCTCCAGTGATCTTTGGATCAGAAATTTCCTGAGCCAGACATGTTTATATTGCATTTTTATTCACTTTTCCAGCTGTCCTGCCTTTATAGATAAATGCTGCTGTCCTGCAAGAAAGGAGCTTAGGAAATCATGGGACCAGGCACAGTTTGTTACTAGACAGGGCAGATACAATATTTTTTGGAAGGATGCTGTCCAAAAATTTACTTTTGTAGAGATATCAGATAACACTTGATAATATTTTCTGTAGGAAGTCAACGGGGAGCTTTCATCCTACTCAGAAAAGCCCACCCCCTTATTAAATGGACAAAGTAAAAGAAGAAAGAGGAAAAGAGATTAACTGTGTACAGTAATAAGGACTGTAAGTAAACGTAAAATCCTTCTCTGTCAGACTGCAAACAGAGAAAATTTGGGGGCTAGCAGGCTGCATTTGAAGAAGAGGTGTAGGTGTTACCATCAGCCAGCAAAGGGCCAACACTGCCAGGAACATGCAGGTCCTACAGCTGGCTGGGCTCTCAGAACTGTCTTGGAAGGACCTCTTTCCAAACAGGATGGCAGGCCTGTAGAGAGCATTACTCAGCTGATCAGCAGGAGAACTGCCAATGGAAAGAGAAACTTTCCTTCTCACAGCAAGAAAAGTGAAAAGTCTGTGGGTATTTCAGAGAACTGCTGATGGAAACAGATGGAGATGTTGGTCAAGAAGTGGAAAAGCCTCAGCTGGGAGAACATCCCCCATGCAAGGAGAGACTGCAGAGGCTTACGAGGACAGTGTGCCCTAGAGAATTAGCTGAGATCCTTGCTCTGGGAAACTCAACATCGACTAACACCTTCCATTTTCCTTCTTTTTTGATTCTGCCTTAATTTCTTCTCTACTCCCTTCCTTCTTAATTAAAAGCAGCAGAAACAAAAAATATTAAAAAAAGGAAGGCAACTGAGTTGCAACTACCATTTGTACAGAGGCAAAGCGGGGCAGTAAGGAATGGTTGGAAGTCATTACTACATAGATCTAGAGGTCTTCAAGCCTCCTTTGCTACCTGTCTTGTCTTTTGGGAAGATATCTGTGATGTTCAGTTCTCTGTTACAAAGATACTGAAGAACAAGTCATTTGTGAAAATGACCCAGAGGTCCTTCAAATACTAGTGGAGATTGTTTGGAAAGGAAGAAATGTCTTTTATTTTCTTTAAAAATTTCAAATACAAACTTATTTTAGAAGAAAACTGCAAATTTAGTCTATATTCTACCCAAACTTTTCAAGAACCTTCACACCGCCAGTGCATGTGAAAGACACACTGGTATCACACATAGAATGGCAGCTTTCCTTAACCAACTGATTTATTTATCTACCATTCGGCATAACTGCGCACAATTCTGAATGGTGTTGATGAGCAGGTACTTGACGATAAGAACGTAAGAAATATAGGCTGGTCAGAAGCTTGCCGGAAAAGGACCTTTCCTAATTCATCCATTAGGTGGTGCTCCAAGAGTATCAATGGAGAAGGCTTTGCTGCTCTTCAGTAGCTCCAAAAGGAGCAGAAATGTGCTTAACTTGATAGGCTTCAAACTATGGTAGCAAAAGCTGGACCAGAGCAGTGCACACATCTGGGAAACAATTTTAACATACGACTTTTCCCTTCTTGAATGTGTGAAGTCTCTGCGAAACACACTGTTTACATTGCTTCTACTTGGCAATTCTAATGTTCATTGTTTATTGGATTAGATATTCTATATTCTTCTCTCATCCTGAACGAGACAAGCAAAAAACAAATAAATGCAATTATTGACTGTCCATGGTAACCAAACTAACAAAAATAGCTCATTCAGTAAACTGCATGCCAAGGATTTGTAAAGCTTTCTTATGGCAGTAGTTTTTTCAGTCTCTAATTCTGTATAAATGTAAGTAGATCCGGAATGCAAAGTACTGTTTATGCCATCAGCCAGCTCTACACTCTTCAAAGTCCCAACAAAACACACCAGGAAATTATAAGCTATGATTCTAATACATAAATAAGGCAATTGAACAATTTACCCAGCTAAAAAACAAGAGGGACAGTATCTCCTCTCATCTTTATCCCCATCCTAAACGTATGAAAACAATGCAAAAATATGAACAGCAGCCAAAATGCTGTGTAATATGTACGTTCTGGCCTTGCATCTCAGCTTGTGCAGAATGGGTTACTGGAGACAGCCAAAGGCTGGATGTCAAGAACTCCATCTTCAGACACATTTGTATAGCACATTGCAAGATCAGGCCTGGATTCCTGCTGATAGTTTCAGAGCTTCTACATCTACCAGTGTCAGTGGAAAACTAAGATAGCATTGAAACTCACATCAGTGACCTTCTAATACAAGGAGAGGTTGGAGAAGAGAAGGCTCAGGGGGATGCCGTCAATATAAATAAATACCTCTTGGAAGAGGAGTAAAGATGACTGAGCCAGAGTCTTCTCAGTGCTATCCAGAGAAAGGACAAGAGGCAATGGGTACAAACTGAAATAAGAAATTCCATTTAAATGCAAGAGAAAAAAACAACTGTAAGAGTGTTAGTGTAGCTTTATTTTAAGAGTGGTAAAACATTGGGAAAGGTTGCCCAGAGAGGTTGTTGAGTCTCTGTCTTTCGAGATATTCAAAGGGGACCAGCTGGACAAGGTGCCAGGAAGCTCTTGATGACGTTGATTTGAGCAGGAAGGTTTGAACTATATGATGCCCAGAGGTCCCTTCCCAGCATAGCTATTCTGTTACCCTAATTTACAGCTAACATCCTCCTTGTATTGCCAGGCACAACTGCTCTCAGCCAGAGTCATTGTGTCTTTCCAGGACAAGCAGAGATAAATGAAGCACTCATCCCTTTCACTTCAATCAGGGTCAACAGCAAAATGGTATGGACAAACACCAAATTTAAAGGATGAACCTGGCTTGTCCTTCCATCTCAGCTGTGTCACCTATGCTGCCCTCTGGGAAATGGAGAGAAGAACTTGACTCAGAGTGAACCACTGTTTTCCATCCTGGCTGAACTGAAAACACCTTCCCTGCTTGGATCAAGCTTAGACATGAAAAGGTCAGATGGCAGAGATAAAGAGAGCACCATTTTATGAAAAGAGCGAAGGTAAAAACTTGTCCCAAATGAAGGCAGCAGGAGCTCTGCCAACATCTCAGACATACACAATTGAAAAATCCTTCTCAGTTGAACAGTCCTGTCCTGTGACTCCTGTAGGCATCCACCCCATGCTACCTTCTTCCTGAAGTGTCTAATTAAAGCTACTTGGGTTCTCTTCCCTCCCCAATCTGCCTTGGTGGTCAAGTTCCTCCCTCTTTCAGTTTGACCAAGTTAACAGATGGTCAGAGTATAACCACTTGTTCTGGGATAGAATTGGTTTATAGCTAACACAGGTTTTCTCTCCCTGCTGGTTGCCATCCCAGGTGCATACAGAGCAGACACAGCATCCCTCAGCATATCTCACTCTGTTCCAGTCTGAATACAGGTGACTCAAGCTGTGCACATTGCTCCAAATGAGAGGTCAGGGGTGTCCTGCACTGCCATGTCCACATTCCCAAGAAATAACCCTCACAAATCCTCAAGTGGATGCATTTACTGAAGCCCCTGCAGTTCCTGCAAAAGTCTTTTGTTAATAACTCTCTTAATTACACCCATCCCAGTTAACGTGTGTGCTCTTCTCTGCCGCCCTGCAAGGCCAGCTCATCTGCACACAAAGTCACCATTGTCAATGGACAGAGCGTGGGGCTGGAGCCAGGAATTTATGAGGTCTTATCCCCAGCCTGCCAGTGGCCTTCCGTGTGGCCTTGGAAAATAACACTTAAAGTCTTTGTTTTTTTAGCTGTAAAAGGGCAATAATAATCTTTATTCATTCACCTCAAAGAGGTGATGAGAGGATTTTATGCAGTGCTTAGTATTTAAATGTTTCCAAACAAAATTTATAATAACCAGTCAGGGTTTTTCATTCTCGGCTCATTTCTTGCCACCTCCTCTGCACTTGGTGATACTGGTTGCTTTCCTTATTCCCCTGAGTATTCTAGAGCTAGCTGGATTACAGAGTTGTTACAATCAAAACAGGTCTAAGTGGAATAATTTGCCCAAACATAGAATGTTATTCATCTCTAATATATCTGCAGTTTCCAAGAGTTGGAAACCTTTCTACTACTGAAGTCAAAAGGGCAGAAGTGAGCCAGCTCATCTTTTTCCCATTTGAAGAAAAATGCACCACATGTACGCTGTTTACTTATTTGCAGTATGACATCACATCAAAAAAGCCTGTGACTTTGGGAGGCAATGTAAAGAAAATGCAGAGATGCACAGTAGCTTCCAAAGCCATGGCAGATATGGAGCTGTCTTTGCGGGACACATTTCTCTATCCTATTGATGGAATTGGTGAATAACTGCAGCAGCCAGGCATGGTTGAAGCCTTCACATCAGGCCCTCCTGTATGCCAGATAGAGTTGTTTGTTTGTTTGAAGTACTAAGAGAAAAGTAGGGTGTCACAAAGGGTTGGTAGCTTCAGTGTGCCTACCCCAGACACAGCACAGCCACACACTGTCCTCTCCTAGCATCCAGCCAGCATCCAAGCTGTGTGCTCCTTAGCAGGTCTTAACCTGCCATACCCTCACTCTAAGTCCTGAGTTGAGAACTTACACAAAATGTAATTCAGTAAAACCATGTCAGATCTTTTGAATTAGCCCCTGAAGTAATTTCAACATATTGTCACCAAGAACATCTTCCATTTTTTCATCTTATTGGGTCAATTAATGCAGTTACTGAAATTATTGAAACTTTTGAAGGTATAGTTCTCTGTGTTTGAAAATATGAAGAAAAAAAGTACACTTGAAGAAATGGAGTACCTTCAAGCAAGAAACACTGAAAAGCTGGTTACTATGCAAATGAAGTATTGTCTATATTATTCTTATCAACAGATGATATATTGTATAAAATAATTCTCTTTAAAAAAAAACCTGAACCCATAAATACAGTAGAAGGCTGTTTAGGAGTGTAGAATTGGCAGTAGCTCAGGGTGCTGTCATAAACCTGATGTTGATTGTACATACTTCATCAACTACAGAATCATAATGTAATTATTATGATTATTTAAATGGCACTCTTGATAATATATATATAAATTGCCTACAATGAAGCAAATGAATCTAAAGATATCAGCTACATGCTTTCAAAAGAAATGCTTACTCAAGACTGGGATAATATTTTTACATTGTGAAGCCAACGGTTCATTCATGCACTTGTACACGTGCCCTTCCTTCTATTACGTACTTTGAATATATAATCCTAAAAATTGTTGTGCTGGTGTGTGGGATAGGAAAATATTGAAGGCTTTGTTTCAGTTCCTCAGAACATGTTCAGAAAGTAAGAACTATGTACCTTTTCCCTATGCTTTTCCACAGCTAAATAATTCCTACTGTCTGAAGAGAAACTTCCTTACATTCTCCCCCCTAATACTAGTCCTTTGATCAAGAGCTTTAAAAACATGAAAAATAGTACTGTTATACAGCCAGGGCATGTAGGCCCCCACAGCATCAGGTGGAGGAACTCTGAAATGATACCTTTGACATTCATTTTACCATTTTTTCCAGAAGACCATAAATTGCCTTTCATGTAAGAATCAGTTACAGAAATGCAAGAAAAGATTTCTTCATGGTTATTTAGGGCAAGCTTGTGATATTAGAATGATCTCATTTTATGCCCTGCTGAAGCCAGCAGGATAACTCAGGAACTAAACCACCATCCAATGCAGATTACAGATCTAGAATCCAGATGTAGACCATCCACAAGCAGATTACATGGTGCTACCTGCAACAGCTATTTTTGCGACTTGGCCAAAGACCCACTGAAAAGTGAAGCTTTCCACACTTCACCCCACCCTTCTCTCTGAAGAAGATTAATATCAAATTTATAACTTTCAAATTATCAATGGACAGTGCTGTATTCTTCACAAGAAAATAAATATTCTTAAGGTGAAATGAGGTGTACCATAGCTATTGTCTGGCATCAGAAAAATGGTAGAAGTTATCAGAGTTCAGACTGGTGCAGATCTAGAGAGCTGAAGATGAACACGCATAACAATTACAAAATACTTGTGAAATAAGGACAGCAATGAAGTGACTATCCCATGTGCTCCTTCTGCTGGCTTCTACCACTACTGCAATATCAGATTTTTATGAGATCATTAGTCAATCTGCAATCCCTCAAACTGCTGTTATTATGGCAATCATAAGAACATTTAATTTATTTTGTAATTTAATGTTAACAACATATCCCATGAACTTCTGATCATGAACAAAATGGCAAGTGTGACCTTTTTTGACTTTTACTTTAGGACGCACCTCTGATTAAGCTTATCCAAAACACATAAATACATCATCATCTACATCACTGCAGGAAGAGCAGAGATGGATCAGTATGTTTAATTCTCAGACGGTGAAACTCCAACAGAAAAATTTATCCCAGATCCAGGTAACTGGTCTCCAGCAGAGCCCAGACTAAAACTCAGAGCTCCCTCATTTGCACCAGGGAGGAAAATTCTTAGCTGCTGTCAAGCAGACTAAACTAGTGAATGTCAGCAGAGCTTCAGCACCACCACTGTCTGCACTGGCTCTTCACTGACAGCATGTCAGCAACTTGCATGAACATACATGGAGCTTTCCATAACCCAGGTTTATCACTGGAACACCCAAATACTAGCAACTCCAGTCAAAGAAAGGACTGTTAGATTTTAACAGTCTGCTTTGAGCAGCTGAGCATGCTGCTATATTAAAGAGAACTGAAATCACATGTACTTAACCAAAGCATTTATCAACATACTTGAAATTACCTGTTCCTGTTTCCACGGAATTTGCTGTCAATTTGGAAAAAAAGGGACATGGGTACTGAATCCTGAAGTATTAAAAAGTTCAATACTTATGAAAACCATTTAGCATTTCATTCCTCTTTACCTAAACTTTGCCTTTAGAGTAACCCCTTCCATAGAAACAGCGAGAGAATATAAGATATTCTTTGCTACGGATTTCATGTGCAGAGCTCTTGCTTTCTGTCCCCTACCCCACAGAACTCAAGCTTAACTTTAAGCATGTGTCTAGCCACTAATATTAAGCACAAGTTTAAGTGAGTTCTTGGAATGAGGCTGTAACCCACAGCATCTTGCAGAACTGATCTTGTGTTTATTGTTACTTACATAGAGTTCTACCACAAGACCTCATGCTTTCTTTAGAAACATTCTCTGTGTTTCACAGATTATTCCAAACAAATCTGAAAGGAAAGACTGACAGAGCTAAGCAGCAACTTAAAATGACACAGGGGAAAAAACAGAAGAAATTTAAATTATTTGAAATGTGAAGTTCAAATGATAAACAAATATATAAAAAAAGTTCTTTATATTCATAGACTTGTAAGGGCAATGTATGAATTTAAATACAAAACTGATGTGTGTCACCAGTAACTATATTGTTCATAAAAGAATGAAGTTTAGAGATGTTGATATCCTCCATTTGCATTAACCTTTACTTACCTTGCCATAGCTCAGCAGGATTATCCTCACCAAGACAACGTTAATGTGAGCACCCAGGGATTCATCGTGATAAATTTCATTAACCTGCAAAAGAGTTCAGCACTTTAATCATGGTGCTGGCAAAAAGTAGCTATGAAAGCAGTGATACAGCTTTTATATGCTGTCATGAAGCCAAAGATCACTTTGTGATCATATATAAAATGGGGAAAATTCCACCAATGTGAGAGGGAATGTTTTCTTTTCTAAACTCTGCTGAGGCCTTCCAACAGGCCATATTTCAGGAAATCATTTAAAATCAACACATCATCAGAGACATCATATTAACAGGTATTTAAGTGCCAGCCTAAATGGATTTAAACATATTATGGTGCACCTACAAGGTGCAGCTGATCTGATCTGACAGACACTGTAGCTAAGAAGAAAGATTCCCAAGCTCCTCCCTACCTCATCCCAGCTGTGTGTGCTCTCTGGAGCCCAGAGCTCAGCAACGCAAGCAAAATTCTGAGTAGCTGTAGGCTGGGAAAGATCATGCATGGGGAAGGGGATGAGCAAGCAGAGGGACAGGACCTCTCTCCTGAGAGCTATTCGCTGGATCGGCTCAGCTGCACCCTGCAACTCTTCCATCTGGGACCCATCACATCACACTCCTAGAAGAGGATGTACTTCCTTCAAAAAGCATGGTCAGTCACATGGGCTGGCTTTATTGCATGTCAGAAGTAATCAGTGTTAAACTTTGCAAGCAGAACAAAAGCCACAAAATGCCAGCAAATTAAATACTCTCTATTTTATACTAGAGCTACATAACTAACGTGCACACAGGGAAATCACCCTAGGAACAATGAAAAGAAAATTATAAATATTTAGAGTAGAGAATGAAATGTGGATGTCTAAAGATTACTTAGGAAACAGTGCTACAAGCAAGCCTGGCAAATATTAACTGTTAAAAAGGCTCATTTAGGTATTCAGTGATGAAGGCTGCATGAGACTCAGCCAAATGGTAGGAGTTCAGCTTTACAAATTAGAAGAGGCAGATGAGATTCCCTGCAAGGCAAGTGTCTTTCCTAAAACCTCCTTCCCTTGGTAAAGGTTGCACCAAACTGGACTGCTTTACTGGCTGGACCTAAATTTAATTTAGTCCTACAAAACAGATTCATTACTACAAGCTAATAAGTAACTTTCAAAAACTTTTCATTAGAAACACAGTAAATAATGTCCTGTTTCTTCAATCAGCCCCAGCTTTAATGGCCCATTTTTTATCTCTGTAAAAATCATTAGGATTAAATACATCAGTGTAGGTTTTGCTAAGCAATCCCCACTGACATTTTAAAGTGAATTTTAATTCATTACATGAGTATTTTGGGATATAAGAGCCTAATTTTATGCCTGGTGGAAGTCCATGTTTTCCAGAGTCCTGAGCATCCTGCGCTGACGTTAGGAGACAGCACGGCTGAGACACAGCCCCAGGAGCAGACTCACACCCTGCATGGCATCTGCCCAGGCACCTGAGGAACATGCTGTGGGATGCCCAGGATCCAGCCTCGTTACCAGTTCATGAGCCAGTCCTGGGCTGGAAGATGGTGGGTAAGGAGAGTGTTGCTCTGACTGGCTTCAGGGGACTCTGTTTTCATTGCAGTGTAGAAGTAGCTGATCTGTTCAGATCTGCCTTGCAAATAATACTTCTGGAAATCAGATCATGTATTTATAAGTCTAAATAATACTTAAGACTATATTCCTGTATTTAAAAAAAAAAAAATCTTTTACTTTGAGGACCATTATTGAACACAGATTATAAAGAAGACAGACATAAACATGTGTTTTGCTTTACAAAACTTCCTTCACCCAGGAAAAAGACCCTTGCGTGTTGTCAAGGGATGCACGGACATTAATATGCCTCAGTCTTTGTGTAGGGGCAAGAGAGCACGTGCATCAAGGATACAAGGCCAAGGTAAGCTGTAAATTATATATACATGAAATGAGTACTAGAAAAACTGTGTATAGAGGACAGTAAACACAGCATATAAACAAATATTTAATTAGTTCATAAAGCATAATCCAAATTGCTGCAAACCACACTCTTATTAACTTCTAAAATTTAACCTAAGCCTCTTTTAACAATAGTTGAGTAACAGAACAACTGTATCGCGGCTGATGCCAAAATGAAACTTGGCTTGAAAACATTGATGGAACAGAACTGAAACACTGTTTGACTGTTCATACAAATGACATCTAACAAACAAACTGTGAATGAACAGAAAAGCACAAGTACTGTAAAAAGATGCTCAGTTCTCTTGGGATACTGGATTTTCTGCAAGACAGCGGGTCAATTCAAAGCTCTGGGTCTTGGTTTCATTAATAAGGATGAGTCCAACCACTCTTCACACAGCAACTGAACTGAACCCTCTGCAACTTTCTCTCAGCTAAACTGTGGCTCTGCTAGTAGTGTCTCACTGCACACAGATAATACACTGAAACAGATATTTTTTTTTCAGCACAGCCTAAATTGCACCTATTTATTTCAGGAAGTTATTAAAGATACAAGAGCCAAGCGACTGCATGTTGTGTTCTCACAGGTTCACGAAAAGCTCACACACCCAAAAGGCCTCTATGATCCCTAGCTCAGGTTCGCCGAATTTCCACCTGTTATATCAACAGGAAGGCAGAATTAACCTAATGCAGTCCATTGTATAGTGCACAAAATGACCAACGAACCTGGGGAATCAGAAAGCTCCAGACTCTCTTACAGCACAACTGCAGAAATGTTTCAAAGCAGAGATAATCAGGCAATAGATACATGTGTTCAGATGTCTGTGTAATAAATACACACAGGTCTGAAAATGATGACATAGTACTTTCAGAGCACTGCATCTCCATGTACTTCATATCAGCCCAAGAAAAATCAGAGTCAATCTCCTGTTGTTCTTTGATCAGCAAGTCTAAAATTATGTTACTGCATAGGAAAATAAAGTACACAGAGACCATCCCAAAATCACAGCTCCTGGACTGAAGGCAGTGAATGCATTAAATCTTGTTGGATGCCCTACAGTGATTCAGCATTTATAGAGGCTGATGAAGAAGGCTGGGTGAATCTCAAGGAATTAAAAACATAGTGGAATACTGTAAAGAGACTTTCATCAAGCTATTATAGTTTGTGAACTATTTTGGGATAACTTTGGCTTATTTTTCTGGGATATTTCAATCAAAGCAAAACATGCATTTCTATTTAAAGTTTCTGTTTAGAATTCAGGCTAGCATAGAAAGGTGCTACATAAGAAAAAGAAACACTTCATTTATTTTCTTTCTTCTATTCCTCTCTGATTAGTTTATGATTCTTCTGCCCTGACTGAGTTTCAAGTCAGCATAGCAAGCACTTAGAATACATCAAAAAAACCCAGCTAAAGACAATCTAGGCATCTCTGAGATGCACCCTGCTCTGTAAAAGCAGCACTGCAAAGTTTTATTATTGAGCAAAGTGGGACCCAATCCTAAATGGGAATTTTGAAAACTGCTGTTAACACGAATAGTAATAAACAGCCTGCAGTTTTGCCATTCTTGGTGCAGCGCAGGTTACCTACTGATACTGCTGGCAGGACTTTTAGGGAAAAATCAGGTGATTCCCTGGGTCTCTAATTAAACCAATGCGCAACAGGAGAAAGAATAATCTGTATATTTTGGCAAGCCATCGGCAAATGCATTCCTGCAGTCCAAAGGAGTTCCCGGCCTTACAAAGTTTGTTAGTATCTGCTGGGCAAAAGACTTCATTAGCATGTGGCTCCATCCCGCTGAACCATAAATGATCATGGCTGAGCTCATCCCAAGGCGCATCTTCTGCAGCTCCACACACTGCACCATACAGCCGGGTAAGCATTGCTTCCTCAGGCTCCCCACGCACACACCCCTGACAGACATCTAATAGCTTCAACCTCTGGCTATGATCAACCTCAAACGGATCTGACCCAGCTACAGCAGCCATCAGAGGGCACATCTGACCATTCAGAGAGGGCACAATATAAGATACAGTTTACACATCTGGCTTTTCAGCCACCACAAACTCAGTTAGACTGCTCTTTAATCACCCAGCATCCTTACGTAACTGATGTTGCAGAAACCACTGATGGGTACATGCTCTTGGGCTGAACAGGGACCATGTGTGGACCCCGGCCAGAGTGATAGTGGAGGAGCTGGACAGCATCAGCACCTTCCCCACGGCATGGCAGAGATCCTGGCAAGCCATTGTTTAAGCCCAGTCTGAGATGCAGCTCATTCATCAGACCATAATAATCTGCAGCAAAGCCTCGGTGCCTGGTGGGCATCCAGTGATTGTCTATTTCTGTAAGAAACAGCTGGTTTGAATTACAGAATAGGAACTAGAAATGTCATGGTAGATACTGAGCACAAACTTTTGTAATCTGACTCTACCAAAATTGTTACCCTCTCACTTTATTTTTCTGCGTTTCCACTTCAAACACCACTATCCTCTTCAATTTTCATCACCTCCTTTATGCTTTTTAAGATCCTAAACTCACATTTCTAACATTCCCAAAGATCATCTTAATTCCACGGGAATAACATTACACCAATTTCTTGGTTGGATAAACCACGGTCACATAGAAAGTCATCAGGCAAAATCCAGGGCTCCCAATCTCCCTTTCTATTCCTTACAAGGCATTTCCTCATTTCCTCAGAGAGGAACTCTTTTTCTGATATCTTTGTTGAGTGTCACAAGGAAAAAAGAATAATGAAAGCACACAACACACATGAAACTTAAAGGTCAAGCTGTAATCTCACATTTGGAAAACATCTATCATTCTGCTCAAAACCACAGGCAACAGGCAGTATTAGAAGAGCTTGGCAATGTACATTGCAAAATGGAGATAAGAATCTGGATTTTGTACTCAAATATCCAAGTTCCAGTCCTGATTTACCTTCCCTGGTGTGAGAGTCAGTAGATATTACCAAGTTCAAGTTAGCTGCTTCTGATCAAAATGAAAAACATTCACCAGAGCAGATGTGTTGGCAAGGCACTAGGTAGCATTGTGTTATGGGTCTCTATCTCATCTTTGACTGTAACATTGGCTTTAGAAAGGTCATAGACTTAGCTTTCTGACTTCATGACTAATTTATTTTTCTCCGTTCCTCCCTCAGGCTCTTGGAACTCCTCATTCTTGCCCACAAACCACTGCTCTGAAAAGTTTCTCTAAACACCGTAATTCACCTTTGCACCAAAAGACTTGGTACTTTTTCTGAATTACTGTCTCAAGAAACTTTAATAAAATCAACTATAGCATCATGAAATAATTAAGCAGATTCATTTATTATATTACTGCAAGGGATAGGGGTGTGGTGTCAATGCAACAAATATGGTGACCTCTTCAAATCCAAGTGGTTTGGTTAAGAAACCACCCAAAATGTGAAAGCTGATACTAATCCATGCTCCACCACACAAACCACACTGTCACAACTCAAAGTCCCTGACTGCAACCTTTATAGCTCAAGTTTATGTAGGTATGGTAAGGAAAAATCTCAATCTTAACAGGAACTACCCTCTACTTCAACGAGGGTACCAATGCGTGATGCTCTGTGCTAGGGCAGCAAGACACATTCCAGTTCATAATAATGAGCAATGCCCACCTAATTGACACTGGAAATAATGCCCCTGTGAAAATGACTAAGATCTGTAAGATTTCAGAGTGGATATTTCCTACAGGACCTCTTGCATGCCCAATCACAAGTACAACTTCAAATTTATCTCAAGGCCTCGTCAGAAACTGTTCTTCTCACTAGTCACAGCTACTGGTATGTAATGAGCAGACTAAACGTGGAGTTCACTCACATACATATATTTAAATTTGCAAAGAAGCTGTAATTCAACTATTGACAGCTGAAGTCCCTCAGATGAAGAGCTGGACTCACATTTGTTATCTGAGGAACTTCTTAGAGTTAGTTCAGATCTGAAGTGTACATACTGAGATAAACTGACTTTAAATAATGAATATTGCTGCCTATAAATTATTTAATTTTTTTTTAAATCCAGTCAATTCTATATTACTGATATATCATTCCTGTCTGAAAAAACCTGCTTTTTAGTTTAAAAAGTATGATTCTGAATACAGGGTGTACCATTATTTCAAAGTATTCAATCATCACTTTCTTTTTAACAGCTTGAATTAGACATGCTTTCAGGTTTTCATCCAACTGCCAGTTAGAAACCGATGGCATTTCTGCCCTTTCCTCTCATTAGGGACTTTCTGTTCTGTACCTGCAAATCTTCATCCCTCATGAGCCAGAGATATGAGAGCAGAAATCTCATTTATAATAGTAGTATCATGTACATCCTATTAAAGAGGATGGATAACATATTCAAAAGTGCCTCAGGGCCACAATTTCAAAGACATGTGTAGTGCTGAAAGATGCAGGTGAAAGACTCTGGGGACTTTCCAAAGCCCCCAGCTACAAATCCCAGTGATTTCAGTTATTTAAATGAAAAGTTGTCTAATGTATTTCTCTGCAGGTGAAGTTTCACTTCTCTCCCTTAGTCAGGGAGAGACATAATTCCCATATGCTAATTTTTAACACTGATTATCACTGTTTTCAAAGGTAGGTAAATGAATAAATACTCAGATAAATCTAGCCCACCGTAAGGCATAAATCCTACTTAGGACTTAGGCTCTACCTCCCTTTGAAATAATGGCAGTTAGGCAGATATCTGCTTTGAGGGGATGGGTTTTAGCATTGCAAACATTTTGGCCATATATCCATTACACAATGTCACAACTTTTATAATAAAGGAATGGAAAGGAAATTAAAGGCTTTTTCCCCTGAAAATTGTCCAAAAATAAAAAAAGTGCATTGTAGACAAATTCTTCCCAAAAAATAATGTAAGGCTGACAATTGCCAGCATTAGAAAATGAGGTCATTGAGGAATTGAGGAGTACTGTGGAGGAATTAAGACAAAGGACACAAGAAAAAGCTAAACCAGGGGCCTTACTGGGAAAAAGCCCCACAATTTAAAGAGAGGCATTAAAGTTGAAGACTTGAAGTCAAGACAAATGGAGCCAATACATTCAAGTCCATTTGCAGTTGGGCTTATTTCTTGAGACTCTGCTATTTGGAATGGCCAAAATATTGTGTGACTTCATAGTCTACCTTTGCCTCTTTATAAAGTCTGTTTTGAAGATACCCATCCTGGGTGTGACCCTAAACACAGGGTGCAGCGGATGAAATACTCGCCCTAATCAATATTGCAGGCCTGGCCAGATAAATGTACTGGTGAGTCTGAAGTCAGCTGCTCTTCCACAGCAGGCAGCAAAAGGCCTGCTTAATCCTGAAAACTATTTTAAAGACAGTTATGAAACAACCAGAGAATTTCAGCCCTGGGGCTGGCTACCACCAATACCAATTTCAGCTCAAGAACGCCCATTCAGCACCCTGCCTCTCCTCCCAAAGTGTCCTACAGTGAAATCCTTTTGTTTCCCAAGGAACAATTCTCCAGCGCTGCTTCTACCCTTGCACTATTCTAATGTTTCTAAACACTTGCATGAGCAGATTAATCCCCTAGGATGTTTAGCTGTCGTCTTGCTGAAATTAAATCACCTTCCACGTTCTTGAGTAAACTACAGAGCTGCAAGATACCGCCCAAATATCTCTCCTCTGTTGCAATGCTCCTGCATGCTATAAAGTTAATTTGTGCAACATGTGGGCTCACGCTTGGAAATGCAGAGGACTGTACAAGCTAATATCCTTCCCACGAAAAAAACACAGCATGATGTATGAAAGAAACTGGTGCAACCAAGAGGCAGATGAGGGTCTGTAAAGCAAAAACAATGGCATATTTTCCAAAGATGGACTGAATGTCCCAGTGGTGCTGTGCAGAGAAAAGAGAGGATGTCAAGAGAAATCGGAGTTTTTGTATGAGGAAGTGACTGGAGGATGAAAAGGGGGTGGCAAGAGGCCGAGCTCAGTGCGGTGAAACAGCTGGCGCACAGTCAGGCAATACATGGCTGCAGCCCAAAGCGTTAAAAATCCTCTGGTGTTTATCACCGTTCGTTTGGGAGTGACTTCATTTCCAAACAGCTAGTCAAGATAGCCAGGACACCCAGCCCCTGTTTTTTCTCACTTTATGGCTTTTAGGTGTGGACTGTAACACATCACTTAAGCAGCACAAAACAGATTTACTGAGTAAGTCACTGCACTAGGCTTGAAAAAAGATATTGTTTTGATAGGGTTGGTAGTAGGGTTCTATCCAAGATCTCTGGGAAAAGTTAATTAAGGATAACTGCTCATGCCATCACACACAGTGAAATCGAGGAAGTGGGGAGAAGACAAAATGCTAGGAGTTGCTTCTGGGAAAGTGATTTCATGCATCCAGGATCTTGGGCATAAGGAAGGATTCACCTGGGATTTATTTCATTTTTGGAATCACAGAAGTTCAACTGTTTGATCATCCTCATCTCCAGTAAATACTTCCACTATTATTTTATTTATTTATTATGCATTATTTAATTCTATGCATATTACTTTGTTACTGTAAGAAAGCTAATTGATTTTATGCTTAGTCCCTTGTTACTGTAGGAAATTAATTGATTACATCCATAAAACCAGCAGGGTACACACAGTCTGATGGTTATGGTAGGATGTCCCACCAGATTTAAAAAGAAAGCTGGAACTTTTTGTAGCTGTATCCCTTTTTTCAGCTACCCTTGGACCTACATATCTCATTGGAAACATACTGTCTACATGTGACCCCTGACAGGTGAAGACCCCAAGGCGCCCAAGGCTTTTTATACTTGTTTTTTTTAAAAAAAAAAAACCAAAACAAAACCAAACAACCCATCATTCTCATCAAGGAGGTAGAAGGGAGGACAATGGGGGATTCACTGTGTGAATTTCAGCACAGGAGACCGAAGCAACGGTCTTCACAGAAACACACCTTGAATCCATCTAGCAATGAGGGGAGGAGCTGCCAGCTGGAGTTACACTGCCAAGGGGAAGAAGTTCTGCCTTGTGATATCCTTTGACATGATATGGATCCCCAGCTTTGCCTGTTATCTGCAGTAAGAAACCACTCTTGCCTCTATACTGGAGCAACATTTGGACAGCTGGAAACAGAACTGGTTATCATCACCCATCCCTCTGCTAAAATACAGATTCTAAAAAAACAGCTGAATTTTGAAGAAGCAAAGAACTGATGACTGCCAAAGATTATTCCTCCTTGAGAGGTCTTGTGGATCTCTAGCCGTTCCTCATATTTTGACACATGGCAAGGGACATATCCTCAGTCCCCAAAAGACATGTTTCTACCTCAGATCTCTCGACAGAACAACTACTGCCTCTGCCAAGAGCTGCTACAGCCCTGTGGGTACAGTTACACAGGCTGAACTTTGAAAACCACTTGCCGAGACAGCATACTTAGGAGTTGTTATTTCTTACAATTTGTGTGCTGGATGGTTTGCTAAAATTAGGAAAAAGTATATTCCAGAGATGGAACATTTAGGGCTTCTTTACCATTACTATATATTTTAATTTTTAAAAATAGATTTAAGTGACATGATAAGTAAAGAGTCCTGTTTAATCTATTTCAGCCTGTTTGCCACATTCCTGGTCTGGCCTGTTTGGCTTGTTAATTTAGAGATACATAAAACCATCTGTTTCACTGCAGACTTTGTTTTAAGCCTCAGAGGAAACAAGCCACACAAATAAATTAAATTCACTATGCCAGTTCTGTTAGAATATATGTATTTACAACCATCAGGGCAAACACTAAGTACCCTATAATTCTAATGTTAGTGCAGTTTTTTACCTATTTACAATACTGTTACAAAAAGTCAGTGTAACTGAATTTATATCACACAAGGGATTTTCTTAAATTGTACTCCACCTCTCATTTGAAGTGAAAAGCAGTGACATTCCACATATTGTTAAAATAATGTCATAGGGGGAAAAAAAAAAAGAAAATAAATAAAG